>CM068317.1:5462500-5532500 GCA_034766995.1 Acanthacorydalis orientalis | reverse complement strand
ACATAATCAAATTAAAAAGGAAAAAATCGTTTAAACTGGTGTAATTTAGTGATAATTTAAATAAATTGAATATTAAAAATTATATTTATAATTTTTTATAGTTCTATTTATATATACTGAAGTGCTCTTAATAATTTTTCGTTATGAATCTATTTCGTTTATTAGAAAATTAAGTTCCGAGAAAATTTAATATGAATATTTCATTAATTACATTAATTTATCACATTTTTCAAAAAAATATATATTTTATAATAGAAAAACTACTTAAATATATTATACGGTTCTAATTTAATTTAATAATTTTATGAATACAAATTTTGAATTAATAAAGGTATTTATTTTCAATAAAATTATAGTTAATTTTATATCCATGAAACGTAAATATTTATTCAGTATACAATAAAAGAAAGGTGTCTGGACTTTTAAATCAGGATTATCTTGATTGTTTCACAAGCTTTAATCTTAACAACTTTCTAAAACAACCTAAATACATAAGAAATGCAAAAGGATTGAAAATGTAGCCTTGCGATATAAATTTTTTGATAATTCATCAATGATTACTAGTTGAAGGCTCAATCGGTCCAAACGAACGTATTATTACAAAACACTAATAACATACGAACAATAGTTATAAAATCAGTTCGGAACCGTTATCTTGAAGTTGTTTAAACACCGTTTCGAACGAAATCCCGTTAACAGCTCCTGTTACCAGCACACCCAATAATCCTAAATAATTAAATCAATCAATCATTCGCATAGCACTTTCCTTTTCGTTTTTATATAACGTATAATTGTTTTTGTTATTGATTAATGATTAATGTAAATAATGAAGCGGAGAATGTATATTCTGAATTAATATAATATCTCTATGCGAAAACATGGCGACGTTAATTGTGTTTTGTATATTTTATGTTAAATGCAGTTCGGTTTTTTCAAACACATATGTACGGTTTTTTTAAATTTATGTCGAGTCATATTTCAATTAGTTTAAAACGTATGCAAAGAGAACACATTACCTTGTACGCGAATAAAAAAGTATACTTAACTGTGAGTAGATAAGAAAATATATGGAATGTAAGTACGTAGTCTATTTTAACTAAATACATAAACTTATTAAAAATGATCACATATCACTTTGTCGCATACAAAGTAATTTTGAACATGCGTTGCACTTAATGCATATGTTAACGATTACACAAACATTTACAAGTACACGAAAACATTTATAAATACACACACACACATACATATCTATATATATAAAGTGTACAAATTAATCGGACATCTTTTTTTATAGAAAATATATGTTTTTGGAAAAATGAAATACTTTTTAATCCTAAAAATATTCCCCATTATTTTATATGACTTTGCTCTATCTGTCTCGAATTCCTTGCCAAAAAAGTATGACTTTGAGTCGACGAGGTCGTCAGTATATTTCCGAACCTCTTCCAACATTTTAGCATTTTTCACATATTTCATGAGCCACAAAACCTTTCCTGAAAACTGAACAAATCATTTCCTTGGTTTCGGCAACATTTTTTTCAACTGGAATGCGAAAAGTATGCAATGCCTAATGTGCTGATAACAGACACCATCATATTCTCTATTGTATAGTGAGGTTATGCCTACTTTCTGGCTAAAATATGTAGTGTTTTTAAATCTAAAGACTGGTATTTCAAATTCCTAAAATAACGAGAAAATATTTTGATTTAAAACAGAGTTATAATTGTTTATATTTAAAGGCATCGAATTAATTTTCGCCACTAATATATAAATATTAAATCTTTTGACTTTCACAACAGACGAATTTCTTTAAATGAACTTTAGATCATTATTTATTATTATATTTTAAATATAAATTAATTTTAATTGGTCTGAAATATTATATATATATATATATATATATATATTATATATATATATATATATATATATATATATATATGTAATAAAAATGAGTAGAATTATTTATTATATATATATATAATAAAATTGTGTATTATTATCATTTCTTAAAAATATTCCAAAAAGTTCTTCAAAAATATTAATACTTTCTGTACCTATTAAAAATTATATTAATCAATTAATTTTGTATTTAATAAAAAAATATCAAAAATAAAATAAAATAATTATATCAGAAAATAATATATTCATTAATTATATTTTGTTCCGTTGCTGGGACAATGAATCATGTTCGTGAGTATCCCAAAAAATCAGGGAACCAAAATTGTATTCACGCATTTAAACTCAACGAGACAATTTAATTTCCTTAATACTTTCACTTTTGTTATTTTACTGACACTGAATTTTAAACAAATCTGTTTTCTATTTTCACTAGAGAACCGAGTTCACTTCTTTCATTGCTGAACAAGTTTAATTTTTTTGAAAATACGCGTTTTTTCCGTTCTTAAAACCCTTTAACCTCTTGTTCAAGACAAAGACGTTTTCACATAAAAGACAGCATTTAGGTGTGCAAGATGCGCCCTATTTTTGTATTTGTTTATTTCTGTTTAGTACGCTTTATTTTATATTTGTAAAAATTTAATTTTTAAAAAAATTTAATACTAGGTTTCAGAAATACATCAATTTTGAAAATCTGATTTTTCTTAACGTATTGAGATGTAGCATAAAAATAATAAGATTTATTGTTATTTATCAAAAAATAAGTACATGAATTAGAATATCATTTTAGAAATTTTTAGTAAGAAGTTTCTCGTTTCACTTGTCAAAAGAGTCTAATATATTTTAGTAGATGATATCATTCTTTTACTGATTAATACATGTTTGATTAAAGTATTCCTGTTGTATTGTACAGAATAATTATTATGAATAAATTTATTTAACAGACCAAATTAAGTTGTTAATGAACATTGGTATAATAAACTGAAGTTATATTCTAATCATTTTATGATCGTTGTACTCGAGAATATAATAGAGATTTAATATATATATATATATCCTTCTCTCTCTCTCTCTATATATATATCATAAATAAAGAATATAACTTAATTAAGAAATATATGAGATGTTACTTTATTATTATGTTTATAAATCTACAAGAAGTATTTGGTTTACCTAAAAATTAGTCTTTAATGTATTCACGATTCTTATATCCTTTTTTTAAAAAATAAAAGTAAAAGATAATAGTCTGACTTAACGTACACTTGTACCTGTTAGATAAATATATGTTTTTAATATACCTCTTGAATATTAATCATATAATATACGTAAATTAGCTGCAGTGAAGGATTTTATCAAAATTCAAACAATAAAAAAACACAAAACAAGCCATGTTATATCAAACAAGGTACATGTAATATCACTCCTTCGAAAGCATTGTCCTTAAATAAATCAAAAGTCATAATTATATTTAAATATATTCAAATTGTGTTGACAAGAATTATAAAACAATATATAATATAAAACACTCGAGACGTTTTTACAGAGATACATTTACATTAAAATACATGTGTATATATATATATATATATATATATATATATATATATATATATATATATATAATATATATATATGTAATGGTGTGTATGTGTGTGGTAAATCAATTAGAACATATTGCAAAAGTAGAATATAAATCGGCGACCTTATTAAAGTCAATTAGTTACACCTGCTACTATAATTTTGAAAATTGGTACATTAAATCAAAAAGGCAAATAACAATTAATTAAACAATAATGTCTCTCTATTGAAACGACATACCGTTAAATACAAAACCAAACAAACACAAGTAGATTGAGGTTAAATCAGGAAGCATATATCACACAAAGTAATCATAAAACATGGACATTTATTAAATAAACAAAGCGAATTTAATAAATTAACAGCACCATATGCGAAAACTCTAGTATCGAAATCAAATAAAACTACTGTTGTTTTTTCGCCATTTCATGTTATGCGGAATGAAAAAAATACATACCTATATACACATACTTGTACACACATACATATTCGTTTATATATATATATATACAAATACACAAATGACATAAGTTTTTCAATATAGAAAGCTTAAGAATAATGTTCTTATTATATTTTTTATAAACACTAAATTTATATCTCTGTGTATATATATATATATATATACATGTAGAAATGGGGAATTATTTTAAGATTTATTTTTATAGGTATTTATTACACTATAGGTAATATTTTTTATGCATATTAATCATTGATAGGTCTTTAAAATTTCTGAAATAGAACATAAATCAATAGTTTGATTTATATATAATAATAATAATTTATCTTTGCCATATAAAGAAAATGTATATTATTGAAGTTATTATTTTATTTAGTGACTATAATATAGGCTGTGTATTTTTTATTATTTTTCTAAAAGTAATCTCTAGTGATTAATCGATTTACCTGTTTAATTTTTTTGTTCCCCTAAAGGTAAAATCATACATAAATACTTTTACTCTGAATTATTTTGACAGCCGATGCAAGAATTGCATATTGCTTTCACATATTCGACAAGAATAGCATTTAATTCACATATTACTTAATCTGACTTCGTAGTATATAATGATTTCTATTCCTATTTCATATTATTAGGTGTACAAATTAATTCTGTGCCATTTTTATAGAAAATGAATGTTTATTTATGGTAAACTGGAATACTTCCATTCCTCAAAATATCGCTCATTATTTAATATAATTTTTCTTCACCTGCTGGGTAAATTTTGAATCCCTTTCCGAAAAAAGATGACAGATTTTTTGGTTGATTATGTCTTAATGCATTTCCTTTTCCACTGATTCAGCATTTTTATATCACCTCGAAAAACATTTCTCCAGAGTTGAACAAATCGTTCCTATGACTTCAATAGGATTTTTTTCAGGAATACGAAAATTATCCAATACCTAAAATGCTGCTTTTTTGGACTCTATCGTGTCCACTACTATTTTGTGAGGTTATGCTAACTGTTCGGATAAGATATATAGTGTTTTTAAATGTTAAGGCTGGCACTTCAAAATCTTAAAACGACGAGAAAATATTTTAATTTAAAACAGTCGTGATTGATTTAATTTAAAGGCACAGAATTAATTTGTACACTGAATATATAATGCATAACCTGAACAATTGTGGGTAAGAAAATAAAGTTGCCAAGTTGTTTACATACAACAGGCTATTTTTGCTGCATGCAACGTTATTACAGCATTCAAGAATAGTAATTGTATGAATCTTGTCAAATCAGTTTATTATTCTTTTTTTAGTAGCCCAATTATAACATTAATATTTGCAATTTCTAGAAGTTTCTATTTTTAATCAATTGAATACGTTTCAATATTTTGTAACGATTAAATATTTGTTTGTATATTTCGTATACCATTTCCTGTTATGAGAAGTGAAAAATATATATAATTTAACTAAAATAAGTACAAATTTCATTACAACACATACAAAAAATAAATCAAATTATCAACTAGAAAGAGTTTATAATCAAACTTTTCATATATTTATTCAATAAAACAAATAATAATTTATAATAGATAAGAAAATATTTTTTTTAAAAAAAATAAGAAGCTATATTCAAATTTTTATTTAACGAAAAATAATGAAAAAGCATAAATAGTGATACTTAATTTTATAGTATAATTATTTTCTAATGATGACACTATAAAATTATAATTGTACTTTTTTTGTGCCTGTTACCTTGTTAATGCGCTGCTATAATTGTCTTTGTCTTTTTGAAACTCTTGAGTTTGTTTTCTTCTAATGATTTTAGCACGTATTCAATCTTCAGGTAGATTTCAGAGGTTCTAAAATTTACTTGAAGATGGTACACTTGCTGAAACTAGTAGTGCAAAACAAACTCAGGCAATCCAAAAAGACAAAGTCAACAAGAGATTCATATGAAATTATATTTGATATTATAATTAAAAATATAATAGAATTCCGGTTCTGGATTACTGATTCTGGAAATTAAATGCTTGTGGAGAAATCGTAAACTGAAAAGGGAGGAATTCTATAAAAATTGAATTATTTGATATTAAAAAATATAACAGTTTATACAGCATCCCTGTATTCATATAAACAGGTGATTTTGTACTCCGAGCTATTGGAATAATTATGATGATTAGTAATATTTAGACTGTCGAATATAATACACAGAAGTAAGTATTGGTTTAAATAGTTTTATATTTGATTTGTCCGTACACAGATGGCGTGTGAAATGATTCTAAACTAATGTCCGGCTACTTGCCATTGCGTGGCAGCACCTAAACAAACATGGCGGTATTCGAAAAAGAGTCGGACAAAAAGCAAATAGACATTTTGAATTGACAGTTGACTTGAAAGGACAGTTATCACCGTGTACATATTTAAATAAGTCCATTTTGTACACGTCGAAATAGGTTTACCGGTTTTGCTAGTCGAACGACTACTTACGTACTGAATAGCTGTTTGAGTTTTGCCAATTTGTGACGTCTTCGCAAATTGATTGCTTTTATTAGATGAGCATCGTTTTAACATTGTTGTTCTTTTTTTCATGTATGTAGATTCTTTTTAAACACCGGTCGGTATCGCGAAAACACCGTATTGAGTGACTATCACACATGCAAATATACAGATATGTCGTCGTAATTAACATTTATCAATCGAATGATAGATGGATGAAGGTTTTTTTTTTATAAATCTATTCTCGTTTGGTACTGTTAGTGGTTTTCTTTTTATATTGTATTAATTATCACTTATATCATTAGTGATTGTTTTATGTCAATTTATTATAGATTTGAATCATTTCAATCATTGTCATCAAGTAAATTCTATTAAAGTTATTCATATTTTTTTTAAAATTACATTTAAAAATATATGTTTATGAAAGTTTTATTATAAATATAAAATTGAGAAATTGATGAAGGGAACTCAAATATGATACTCTGTATATATAAATGAAATTTGTACTGAACAATAACTTACGATGAGGAACATTGCCAATACACATTTTTCAATAAAACCATGTTTTTCTAAGTTATAGATTTGAGATATCTCTTTATAATCAAATATTTTTTCAAGTCCACTTTAGTAAATTTATAATTAAATTTCTCTAGAATCAAAAATCTATATATATATATATGTTCACTGTTAAACTTTAGTTAATTTCACAAACTGTAAATTTATGAATCGTTCCCTAAAACTGTAATTAAGAACTATTAAATACTGCATCCTGTTTAAAATAATAAAAATTATAATGCACCACCACAAACAATAATAATTTAAGAGGCATAATTTTTGTACTTGTAATTTGTTTTATACCTCTGTACCAAGATTTGAATTATGTCTTCTTTATTTTAATTATTTTTTTCTTTTTCGTCTAATCAGACATCTTCATGTGAATTTTGATTGTCAATGTAGATTTTTTATGCCAGTTTTAAGTTATATTGTGTATGTTTTTTTAGACTGTACTTCTATTTTCTGTGCTGCTTTTAGAACGTGGAATATAGTGTTTTGTTGGTTATTTATTTGTTCATTTAGCAACTTTTTGTTCATTTTGTGCTCGCATTTATGAAAATTGAACAACAAATTTCCAAATAAACAAATAACCAACCTACAAAACTCTATATTCTACATCCTAAAGATAACACAGAAAATATAAGGACGGTGTAAAAAAAAACACATATTTTAACATAAAATTGGCATAAAAATGTATATTGACCATCAATATCCGCCTAAAGATATCTCATTAGACGAAACCGGAAAAGTGGAAATAAAACAGTAACCTTAAAGGGAATAAATAAACAAGATATAATTTTGTTTAGGAAAATTATAATTCTCAATGTATAAATTACTAAAATAGCAATAATAAATAAGTCTAATATTTCATTATAAAAACACAGCTTTTCAAAGATAATATCTTAAATTTAACAATTTTTACATGGAATAGATTTTATTAAAGTAATTGATTGATCAGTTTAGATCTGGTTCTTTGATTTTATCTTTGAGTAAGACAAGGATTAGCTTGGACATCGATTGATCAATCGATTTTGACTGCACTAAAATAAAGTACTTGAAATAATTGTTTTCTTTTATTTCATATTCATATAAATTGTTATTAAAGCGACAAGAGGGTCTAAGGTGATTGACCAATATGCCATGAGTTCAAATTAGATCTTGTGATATATATCATTATCGATTAATAAAGGTTTATGGTAAAAAACTATCATTGAATTAGATCCAAAGAAAGTTCATACATCTTTTACAAAGTAAAAATTCAATTTTAAAATCATTCAGTTTTTTAAACATGCAGTATCAGTTTTAATCAAAAATATGAGTACTGTATCAGGTTCATGCATTTAATAGATTGATTTATAGTTAAATTTAATTATTGGGTTACAAATACTGTAATTATGTTGATGAAAATTAATTTTGGTTCATTTTAATTAAATCGTTTTTATAAACCTATTATTAAAAAAAACACAACTGTAATATGAATTAAAAAAATAAATTTTGCTAAACAAGTAACATATTAATTTAATATTTAACTAATTATTACAGATACCATATGATAATACTTGAAATATATACAAAAAAATATGCAAAGAATGAAAAGTATTCCAAGTTGTTTCTTAAAAAAATAATCAAAAGATTTTTTGATTATTTTATTAATTTTAAAAAGAATAGTTTATATATATATATATATATATATATATATATATTGGATTTTGAATATAATATTAATAAAAAATCTACCGTAATAATAGAAAAAAAATGCAAATAGTTCACATGATTGAATTCAGTTGTTTGAATACTTAAGACTAATCTATCTATACTTAAAAAAAGAGTGTAATAAAAAAGATGTATAATGGTAAGACAGGTGTATTTTTTGTCACTTTTAATAGTTGAGCAAAAAAAAAAAATTTTTTTGGCAGTACTCGAGAACTTCCCACGTTCGAAATAAAGACGCGATGTGTCGATGACAATAATAACCGTCAACAATGGTATAACAATGACGCCGGTCTACGATCGTGCCACAATAGCAGATAACAAAGAGATGATGAGCATTTTGAAAGCATTAAAGTGTAAACACACTTTTAAATAGGTGTAGTCAGTAGTGTCTTGTCTAGTAGAGCTTGTCTTGTTTTGCTATTTTTGGTACGATGTTGGTTTCTATTATTGTTGTACAACGTCTTTATTTTACACACACACAACACACACATATATATATATATATATACACTATAATTTTTTTGGAAATAAACAGTGAATAAAATTTTATTTCCAAATTTTTTTAAGGGAAGTAGTGTAATTGTTATTAGTATTTTTTTTAAATACAAAAATTGAATTTCAATTGATTCATTCAATTTCAAAAATCCAAAATTAATTAATTTTAATCGTTATAAATTATAATTGATCTAATTTTTTTTATATATTCGAAAGCTTTGAGATTATGAAAATTCAATTTTTACTTCTTGTAAGAAATGTTATAAATATAAAAAAAAGTGTAGATTTTTTAATTTTTACACATTAACTATAATATAATAAACTCTTATTTTTTTATATATATATATATATATATATATATATATATGATTGTACATAATGTTATCTTATTTGATTCTTTATTTTACAAATGTTTGATTTTTCATCATTTTTACAAATAACAATTTTGAATAAAAACAGATTTAAATGAAATGTTATATAATAATCCCGTTAGGGTGTTGGCACTATGGCTAAATTCACTTTCACAAAATATTCAACATTTTCTAATAATTTATTTTAATTTGCTTATATGAATTTCAAAGACGATTATATCATTTTCAAAGTATAAGTAAAACTGTTAAGAAAAACTGTTAAGATGAAACGAAATTTACATAAAGTGATTAAAATGAACATCGAAAAAATGTTAAACAATTTTATTAGAAAATATCTTGGTATGATGAATCGAATTTCATTTGTGAAAGTGTTAAATAATCTATTTGAAGTTTAAATCTTGTTTTAAAACCGTCTTTTTTTCTCTTGTTAGAAAAGAGAAATGGTATAACTGAATTGAAATCCGACATATCGCGCTCCTTAATAATTTGTACTTGAGTTTAATTTTGTCCCATAATACAATCAGTTCAGTAGTTACTAACTTGAAAAGTCTTAACTAAAATTACTTTAGATATAATGCTAACAATTTCTTATATTGAAAATTTAAATTACAAACGAAATGGAAAGGAATCTATTTGAGAGATATTTTTGGAAAAATTTACACAGAAAATGTTTTCATTAACAATGAGGCAAATATGATTAATTGAGTTAAATAGAACATTACTATTGATAATAATATACTTAAATATATTACAAGTAACATAAAAAACATATAAGAGAGTGAGTGCATTCAAAGATTTTAGCTTATTCAGAATTATTTTATAAAAATACTTTTATCGTTTCATACCTGAAGAAAATATTTCTTTGTCCCTTTATAAGCTAAAACATACAACTAGGCAATTTCATTTTTTGTTAACATTATTTTGAATGAGTGAAGTGTCTTTTCAATACCTGTTCAGGGTCTTTAATAGATATATAATAAAGTAGTATACCATATATTAGTGCCCTAATCTATAAAAGAGTTGTCATGAGTGAAGCATTTTTATTTATTATAAAAATATGAGAGGTGTAATTATTTTTATTGGTTATTTTTTTATTAGCTACTATATTTTTATATTATTTTCATGTTCTTTCTTTAAATTTGTATTAAAATTACACAGAATTTTGAAATAAGTCTAATTATTGATTTTAAGATATATTTTTTGAACTTTGTCTATTTATTTGAGTAAAAGAAAAGACTGTTATTGATAATAATATACTTAAATATGTAACAATTAGTACGAAACAAATATGATAAGCGTTCATTCAAAGGTTTTACGATATTCAAAATCGTAAGAAAGGTGTAAAAAGTAAAATTTATCAGTATGCAAATCTATTGATCAGTAAATTTTATTTTTGAATTAGGTTAATATAATTTTATGATTAATCTTTTTGATGTTGGTGATTGCAAACGTGAATTTTATATAAGTTATTATTTTTAATAACTTCAAACGGACCAGTAGAGGTTCGTCTAGCAGATACCCTGGAGTTCTCTTGGTCCATTATCAAAATGTGACTTCTTGGGATCCACCACTTGACCATAATTATTCAGAACTCGAAATGTTCTAGTGTTTTTAGAAACACGAGTCATAAGCCTCCAGGTTTGGGACTTTAGTACTGCTGGTGGCCCTTCCTGTTTCTCGCATCAGGATCTGTTTATTTGTAGTTTAATGATTATATTAATATGTAATTTAATGATTAGTTTCATGATCGTATTATCTATTGCTCTTTTTTTTATAAACATGTACTTAAAACTGTATACATTATGTGTTAAAACGTTATAATTATAACTTTAATTATCATTTTTGCAAATTTATTGAAAAACACATTTGAAATAAACTGGATATGAAATATCCGAACACTTTTGATGTAAAAATTGAGTAACGAATGTAAAACTGAACTAAAAGGTTTAATATTTGACTGGAATCACTTGATGAATTTCGATTTCAAGAAGCATTTCAAAAGAATTCACTGAAAAGAAATGTATGCACGCGTCCGTTTACAATTACCGAAACGCATGTTACCGGTGATTCAATATTGACGTAGCGGTGATAGAACGCGAAGCCGACTACATAAATCGGTAGACATGGAAGACAGAGCTACCGCAAAGTGTTCAGCGTGTGTTCATAAAGCCCATAATGCGACGATTTTTCGAACGGTGTCGGGCCAATATTGACATTGTCGTAACGTCACCACAAACGTTATGCTTATATGCATTAGGGGTTTGTTTTGTACAGACGAGTCGGCACTTTGATGTCGACTTAATCCCGAGTATGAAACTAACAGGCTTAAAAGAAGAAGAACACACCGACATAGTCATCTAGGACAAGGTTTTTTCCAACAAGGATGGTACGATATAACCCTTGAAAGATTTATCTGTATAGATAAAATACGGCAAGGTACCGATGGTACTCATCAGGTCACTTTCTTTTTCAATTTTTTTATCTATATAGATCTAGGAATATTAAAAAAAAATACGTTTTTAATAGTGAGTTTAGGCATAAATTTATATATATATATATAAAGGAAGTGAAATGTGTTTGATTGAAAATACTAGATTAATATTAATATCGTTAATAATAATTAAATATTTTTAATTTATAAAGATTGAAAAATGACAATCCATACTTCAAAAAAAATGAAACTGTTGTTATTGGATGTCTTGAAAAATAATCATATGAGATATTGGATAAATTGGGAAGAAGTGTGTGAAATTTCATTCCAAAAGCTAATAAAAATAAACACAGTCAACGATTTTCAGAGAAAGTAATTGATCGTTTCAATCTCAATTAGACGCACCTATTCTGTGAATATAGATTTTCGCATACACCTGTTCGGCGACTCTTGTTTTATTTTTTATTGTTTAGACTGTTTTATAGAACTAAAATCTACATAAAACCTTAATAAATTATCAAGATAATCAGAAATTGTCAACATTATCAGATTATCTTGATCTGAATAAGTGTAGAAAAAAATGAACACACTATGAACATTAAATTAATTAAATTGATATTTTCAAAGTATTTATTTTCAATTTTAAGACATATGTGTGTCTTAAAATTACCATTGGGCCACCCACAGTACTAAAGTTCCAATCTTAGATGCTTATGACTCGTGTTTGTGAAAACACTAGAACATCTCGAATTCGGAATAATCATGGCCAAGTAGTGGAGCATTTTCCATGACACAAAGGGGTTGTATTTTGATGATTGACCAAGAGAACTTCAAGGTACTCACCAGTGGAACCTCTTACTGGTCCATTAAAATAGAAATAATTAAAAATAATAACTTAATATAAAATACACGTTTGTAGACACCAGAACCGAAAAGATTAATCATGAAATCATATTAACCTAATTCAAAAAAAAATACTGTTCAATAGTTTTGCATACTGATACATTTTACTCTTTGCTCCTTTCTTACGATTTTGAATATCGTTAAACCTTTGAATGAAATCATCTTATTTTTTTCATATTACTTGTAACATTTAAGTGCCTTATTATCAATAACAGTCTATTCTTTTACTTAAATAAATAAAAAAGATATCAAAAAGTGTATCTTAAAATGAATAATTAGACTAATTTCATAATTCTGAGCAATTTTAACACAAATTTATCGAAATTACAATACACACACACATATATATATATATATATATATATATATATATATATTATATGTATATATGTGTATATATATAAATATATATATATATACACATATAATATATATATATACACACAAATATAGCTGTGTATGAAAATTTGTGCAAGCAAATAGTTGAAATTATTAAATGAATCCATCATTTTTATCTTAGTGTGAACGCCTTGTTTACAAGCATGCAAGGACAAGACTGGCTAAAAGGTCCGTCTGTCGCCTGGCTGCCGGGCGACAAGCGAGTTATAGCGGCTCTCTTTGACTTTCCGAGTCGATGAGCCAAAAATCGACAGGGGTAGATACAGGAGGAAATAATATATAGGTAGTATAGTGCTAATATATTGAAGGAAAGGACCGTCGATTCATTTGCTAACTTAAAGCGCGACACAGACTACATGGCGACTAGCCTTCTGAATATGCTTCACAAGATTTGAGCCTTTTTAACTAACTTCGTAGTTTAGACATAGTACAGTCATCAACAACATATTTGTCCGTTATATATATATATATATATATATATATATATATATATATATATATATATGTATGTATATATGTATGGTGAAAGGAATTAGTGACATCGAATTAATAATTCATGATTTATTACGTCAGTTTTGCAACTGAAAATGAAAACAAAATAAAATATTTAATTAGAAATCGTCTGTCAATATCTACCGAATGATATCACGTTTAATGGTGATGAGTTTCGATTATAAATTAATTAGATGTTAAATAGTTTTAATAATGTGTAATGTGTACATTTCTAATAAACGTATGTGTGTTGTTTAAAGAAAATATTGATTCTTTTTCGATTAAACAGTATTAGAATAAAATCAGAAAATCAAACTGAAAAAAATGAATGAGACCTTAAACGCTTCTCTTTGACGACACATGTTATTCTTTTTATAATTCGCTGTCGCCATTAAAATTTATTAAAATATGTGGCTGATATTTATGAATTTTGAAATGAATAAACTATACTTCATATTATTCTCTAAGGAATATATATATATATAATAATATATATATATATATATAATATATAATAATATATAACTGTATTATTTCATTATTTTGTCTATTATTTTACTTTTTATACTAACTCATATTATTATTTTAATTTTAAAACTGTTTGTATTATAAAAAAAATAAGCACATGTCAAGTAATACCAACCATCTTTGTAAAAGGGCATCGTGTACCTCGAATACAAATAAATACATTTATTCATTCATTCATATTTATGAACTTTGACATATATACAAAAATATTTATATGAAAATTAAATGGTTTTTGTAAATCAATTGCAGTTAAAAGTAATGGAAGATTTATTCGTAAATAAATTCATTATTGCACTTTTTAATATTTCACTGGTCCTACATTGAAAATGAAAAGTTGAAATATGCTGACTTCAATACATATTTTGGTATCTAAACGTAGTATATTAGGTGTACAAATTAATTCGTAGTCTTTTTATATAAAATGAATGTTTGCGAGAAAATCGAATACATTTTAATTCTTCAAAATATTCCTGCATTATTTTGTATAACTTTATTCCATATGTCGGATAACTGACTAGCTGTTCAAGCAACCTTAAACCCTAATAATCAACTATCGGATAACTGACGAATCCCTTGTCAAAATAAATATGACGGGTTTGTGTCAATGATGCCGTCAATGCATTTTTGGACTTCTTTCACTGTTTTAGCATTTTTTGAATATTTAATGTATCACAACATCTTTCTCCAATACTAATAAATTATTTTCGCGACTTTGGCAGCATTTTATTCATTTGTGATACGAAAAGTGTGCAATGCCTTATATGCTGCCTATCGACGCCATCGTGTTCACTACTGTTTTGGGAGATTAAGCCAATTGCCTGGCCAAAAAATATAGTGATTGATTGATATTTCCAAATCCTAAGATGTTGAGTTTAATTTAAAACCGAGTTATGATTCATTCAACATAAAGGCCCTGAATGTATTAGTACACCATATATATATATATATATATATATATATATATATATATATATATATATATAAATATATATATGTATATATATATATATATATATATATGTATATATATATATGTGTATATACATACATACATACAAACAGATAAACGTAGAAAAGACCAACATCAAAATATAGTCATTGATTTACACTTCCAAATCCTAAAATGACGAGTTTGATTTAAAATTAAGTTAAGATTCATTGAACATAAAGGCACTGAATGTATTATTACACCTTATATATATATATATATATATATATATATATATAAAGAGACAAACATAGAAAAGACTTAAATAGAATTCTGGAAAATAGGTTAAAAGTACTTTCGAATATGCAAAAGATATTATTATTTTTTTAAATTTTGATATACTCAACATAGTTATTTAACTTTATTATTTATTTTGTGATACATTTAATTAATTTTCTTTCTCAATTAATAAATTAATAAGTATTTTTTCAAATAATAGTATTTTGTACTAGAATACACAACGGCTTGTCAGACAAAAAACGAATATTTTTCAAGTACAAAACGTCATTCTGCAAATATACAGACTTTAGTAATAATAATAATATTTGTTAAATTATGTTACTATGCAGACATGTTATTAAAAAATAGAATGAGTAGCGAATTGTTGAATTATGATACCAGAAATAGCCATAAACAAAGTTAATAAATGTTTATAAAGGTTAATAAAATTTTATTAAGGCTATAAACATAATATGCCAGTTTGACTACTGTGATGCTGTTTTGTATATAAAACGCATTTATTTTATATGTTGAAATAATTATAAATTTTCAGTTTAAACTGTGATAATCTGAGTGTCATAAGTCCAATATATATATATATATATATATATATATATATATATATATATATGTATATGTATATTAACATTATTATTATTACATCTTTATTGAGTCATTTAGGAATTATTTTTTCGTTCTACATTTTATAACTTTGCATCATTATGTTTGCACTAAGGAGGAAATTATTAATTTATTACACTTTCGTTGATTTTCTGTTCTATCGATTCTTAACTTCCTCGATATTTTTGATTAAATGTAAGGTATTGTGAATTAAATGGAACTTTTTAAAAGTTTACTTCTTAACAATTATTTGAAATGATTAACTGAAAACATTATTTAAATATAAAAATATATTTTTTCTTGTAATTTCTTGTGAATTAGATTTTTGATTTAGTAGATTAATATTTCCTTTTGTATAAAAATTTATGGTAAGTAAATAGATATATTTTTAAAGTTTATTTTTATATTCAGTTAGTTAAATGTTTAAAATTGAATTTATTCTAATGTTAAATATCATTAGTTAGGTAAAAGATTATATATATATATATATATATATATATATATATAAAATATGTGTCTATATAAAAGTAAAATCAGTTAAAATCTGGTTTATAAGTTTAGTCTTCGTTTTCCTGACCTAGTAAATAGTAAAGTAGTTAATCGATGACAGTATAAGTTTGTAGATAGGAATTTAAAATTAAATAATGCATTAATACACCAAATCTTTAAATATTAAACTATATAATAATCAATTGAATAACTTGTATTTAAAAAAAAAGTATATATATATATATAATTGTTAGATTTCACACAGCAAATGACAAGGAAACATATAATTTACCTATTTTTCTTAACCGTTTTGTTTTCAAAAAAAAAAATTGTCCCTTCTTTATTAATCTGCGGATTCTGTTAATTTGTGATTTTGACAAAAATTGCATATTTGTTGCATATTGATGCATAATAGAAATATATTTTAAGAAATCAAGACGTTCTTCTTAAATTAAGTTACATATGTTTAAAGTTTTGAAAATTTTTTATATTTTTTATAATATTAGTTAAAATTTTAATTTGACACAAATAATTCAGTATTTATAGCAAAAATAATCAAATTATAAAGATTTTAACTTAAAAATATTCGAAATGTAAAATAAATTCTGGTGCTAACAATTTTAAAGCTCATGCTTCCTTAAATCCTAAAAAACTAACTATCAAATGGGGAAAAACCGAATGAAAATAGTAAGTTAAAATTTTGAGTTGTGATTTTAGTTAATACAAAATTGTGATATATATATATATATATATATATATAATTCTAGATCGGATACATAAAAATAATATAAATCTATTGTTGAGGTTAAATATAACCCCAATATTTATTTTAAAATTGAAAAATTAATACTTTAATATATTAATTTTTGGCTGAACTCAACATTTTTAATGAAAAATGAACGAAAATGAATTATTTCAAGCATTTTGTCCAGATATCTTTTTTGTAATTTGTACAAAAAAATTTGAACGTTTAGAACCAGCTGTTTCAGTTTCTCTCTCTGGCTCACATATTTATTCTACATTTAAATCGATTGATAGATATTTGGGGTTTAGGGGTGCGTCCACAACTAAGATTGTAGAATCAATCTACTACTTAGGTTTGGTTGTGTTAAAATTTTCTTTATATTAAAGCGTCTTGAGGTCTTCAGCTAATTAATTTCAAAGAAAAAGTATTGTTTTCAGTATGGTTGTTCTAATTAAAAATTAACATTTCATTAAAACTGACTAGTGCTAGCTTTACAAATCGTGTTTGTTCGAGAGGAGAGCAGCATAAAATTTATATGATTTTAATTAATCATGACGCAGTATAGTTAGCAAAATTTTCTTTAATCATGCAAATAAATATTCACATTTTAAATTTAAGTTAATGTTAAGTACAAGTAACTCAGGTATACTTTCAGGTAAATGTCTTAATATCAACAGGAAATGTTAAGGCTTAATTTTAAATCAAGAATCTGCTTTTGTGTATATATATACATATATATAGAGAGAGAGGGGGAGGGGGAGAGAGAGAGAGGGAGATCATAATCATAACAAGTTTTAAACCAAGATTTTACAAGAAATGAGAAATAAAGAGTTATTTAAATACTTTGTATGAAAAAATATATTTATAAGTAATAATTTTTTAAAAATGTATACTGTTAAAAACGTTTAACAAGAAATTTCTCTTCTAAATTGAAAGTATTATTTATGAATATAGTGACAATTACAGTTAGAAACGTTTATAAAAATATCATTTTAATTTTCTTGATAATAAAATTGATAAGTTAATTACTAGAAATTAAAACTGGATTTTATTACTTTCTCTTCTGCTTGTTCTCTCTCTCACTTGTATATGTTACATATCTTAATTCAAAACCGATCGTTAATGACCTTAGTTGTTGGCGCGCCCTTAAACCACAAATAACCAACCAACCAACCAGCAATTCAAATCATAGTTCACATTATGTCTACTTTATAAACTTGAAACTTAAAAATCTTTCCCGGAGACTATAATTATGAGCTATTAAGCACTACATACTCTCAGAAACAAATAAAATTAGAACCAACCACACCACAAACAATAATTATAAAGTAGACATTAATGTTAAGTTGGGGAAAAACTACAATTGAGAACAGAGTTTTAAAATATTAAAAACCAACAAGTCTACCATTTCATTAAAAAAAAACACACATTCAAAGAAAATACCTCAACCGCAAATACTTTCTGCGGTTAAAGGATTTCATGTGGATTGTTTTTTTAATAAAATCGTTACACTTGTTCAAGATTTCAAAGTTTAATTTTTCGGTTACCGTCATTAAGCACAAATGGTGATCTTAAACTGTTTGATTTAAATGTAATAACTTAATATTAATATTTAATTGAATTATTATAGGAGACATTAAAGTTTATACCATGGTTATTAATGCAAGAAGACTAATATTGAGGTCAATAGTGGAATAAATTGGTACATTTGTAAGTTTGTATATGTATATATATATATATATATATATATATATATATATATATATGTAATTGTGTGTTGTGTGTGATTTTTCGATTACGAATGCATTAAAAAGAAACCTTTAACGAGATAGAAGTTAATATCCATTTGCACAAAAACATAATTCAATGTGGAAATCTGCCACACGTATCTGCTGAATACCTTGTAGGGTAAAAAGTATTAACAGGATAGATAAAGGGATGAATAGGTCTCGAGGGGAAGGTGCGTACGTCTCCGCCTATGAGGCGTGGCCCGCTCGCGGCACCCTAACACATGTCTCACTTACATCATCATCACTATAGGGCCCCCTGTGTTAAGGTTAATGTGTGTTATTTTCTGATTACAATCGTATATGTGCATCGTCTATCTATCTATCTATATATCTGATGCACATTATATTTATAAATACGTACGTATGTGTACGTGTTCGAGTACATTTTTATGTACAAATTTATTTTAATAAAGCACTTTTGGGAATTGTATTCATTCACATGTGTTTACATTCCATTGATATATTGCTAGAAATTTTGAGATAATTTTTTCTGATACGGATGTGATAAAATATTGTGCATATTATAGTGTGAATTGATGTAATTAAAATTATTTGTTTAGTGAAATATTCGAGTTACATGTGTAATCATTTACGTGTAACATGTTTATCAAGTAATTAATTATTCAATTGTGTATTCATGTATTTATCCGTTTTCACTTGTATGAAAATTTCATGAATAATAATCTTCTTATCATGATTTTATAGTTTTTATTAGTTTTATATTTTTTATTTTCAATTATTTCGGAAATAATCAATTATAAAACAGTAATTTACAAATCATTAAATCAAAAAAAAATAAATAAATTGAAACTTCTTATTTTTACAAATGAATTTCTTTTTCACTCTACAAACTATAAAAAATTATTCTGAATAAAAATCTTCAATAAATCATTATTGATCATAGCTTATGCCCATTTCGACCGAGATACACTATCTTCATTTTTCTGTACTTTAACGTTTTGAAGATGATGTTATCGCCTTTGAAATGCGTGTAAGCTATAATAAAAAATTGATCAATAATTACTTTATTGAACATTTTTTGTGGTTTGTGCGATAAAAAAAGAATTCGTTTCTGAAAGTGAATTTATCCAGTCTAAAAACTGTATTTTAACTTCTCATTTTTGAAAAATATACAAATATATTTTCTTAATATAAGATGTTGGTTGGTTATTGGGGTTTTAGAGCGCTTCAACAGCTAAGGTAATTATAGCTCGCTTAATATAATAGATGATCATTTATTAAGAGAATATTATGATCATATTTTATAGATTTTAAATAATAAAAATTATCAAACTATATGAAAAATTCAAATATAATATTAAATGTAAGAATTTATAGAAATTTAAATATGTTTATAAGTAGTTATTAGACTAATAAATGGTAATATATACATATTAATCCCTCGATTTATGTATAGTATATAGGTAGTCACTTTTATATGCTTGGAAAACGAGTAAATCAATTTTTTAAACATATAAACACGATTTAATGGAGAAACGCAAGTATGTTTATAAAAATTAAATTATTTATCATTATTTTACATTAATTTCATCAGCACTAACAAAAATATAATAAGAGTGTAGAAAATTCAACTCAAACTCTTTCCTTTGTCTCTGTCGCTGCTGTAATTTAAAGCAGTGCTCTTTAAACTGTGCCCCACTTTCGGGTTCTCTCTCTTTGGGGATCCACAAGTCAAAGTTGAAATTCGAATGTACTTTCGAAGAGAAAACCTGAAAATCTAAAATTCAAAATAGTTAATTCATAATAATTTCTTTTATTTATATAAATATCTATTATTACCTATTATTATACAATAAAACTGAATTTATGAGTACACATTAATACAATTTGCTCATGTATGATGGTTGATATTCAAAACTTGTGGGGTACGCATCTTAAGTTTTGTGGGGATGATAAAGGTTCCTTAAAAAAATTATACCCTTAAGGGTTCCGTGAGTCGATAATGTTAGAAAACCACTGCTTTAAAGTATATCACTTTTTTATATAGACTGACTCGAATTATTGTACTTTTATCATTATGTGAAATATTTTAATATTCCATTTCCAGTTTCTTGTCGAATTTAATTGTTGCATATTCGAAGAACTCTTCTAACATTTGTTCTTTATTTCTCGTTAAATCGCATACTTTTTTATTACTGAATTTTTAATAGCTTTCAGATAATGTTTTAGATTTTTAATAGTTTTTTTAATCTCTTTGAAAATTCCAATCAGATTTAGTCCTAGGATCGCGAATTCAGTTAAAAATTTTAAATTAGAAATAATTGAAAACACTTGTCGGTATTTTGTGCAGTAAATAAAAATAGTATGTCAGAATTACTCTTAAATTTTGTTTAAGCTTCATACAATACGTCAAAGGTAATCAGCGAATACTTATTTAATGTCATCTATAGTTAAATCTTTAAATTCTCCCCTTTTTAATGAATTTCATAAATTTATAATAGTCACTTTCTGTTGTTAAAATTCTATTATATTTTATATTTATTCAATTAGTAGTAAGTTGATATATTTTTTCATCTATTTTATGAACAAATTTTATCATTGCCTAACAATTTATAGATATTATGTTTTAACACAACTGTTCTTGTAATTAAAATAGTTATAATAGTATATATATATATATATATATATATAATCTAATCTAAATATTATACATTGAGCACGGTTATAACGAATTTATCATTATAACATGCAAAAATTTGTAACACTTTTGAATCATGGATATTTTCACAATTCATTCCACACAAACATTCACGTTTTGAACGAGTTTTTCATGGATATACCAAGTAAATTTTGTCATCTCTATAAACTTTATTCCTTGTTTACTTGTCACTTGACCCCATTCTTCAAACCAGCTATAAGATAATTGTCTTACGAATCACAAAGCTTACAATTAGTCTGTATGTCTGTTTTTATTGAGATTATTTTGATTCAATCCTTATGGTAATTGTGTTAATTGAAGCGTCAAACTTTTTGGGTACTAAGTAAACAAATGAATATATTTATTTGGTTTCGAGGCATGTATTTATTTTTTAATATTTACTTATTATTTGATTGTGTTTTTTTAAGATAATTTACAATCATTTCATTAAGGTTCTTCTAGAAAAGTATCGATTAATAAAATTTGCATGCCGATGATACAGAGAATTATGATTATAACCAGGAAATATAGTCGGTTTTACAGTTCTTTTATAAATGATTCAGCTCTATCACTACCTTTCTCTCTCTCTCTTTATATATATATATATATATATATATATATATATATATATATATATATTACGGGGTGCAGATTAATTAGTTGTCTCTTTTATAGGAAATGAATATTTAAGGAAAAATGGAATATATTTGAATTTTGAAAATATCCCCATTATTTTGTATGTACTCGATATATTTATCGGGTGACAAAGGAATCCTTTATCAAAAAAAATATGGCGGGTTTGAGTCGATGTACTCGTCAATGCTTATTTGGACTTGTTCCACTGTTTTATCATTTTTTGCATGTTTGAAATGCATTAAAACCTTCCCCTCAAAGCTGAATAATCATTCCCTTGGTCTCAGCATTATTTTTTTCAACTGGAATGCGAAAAGTATGCAATGCCTAATGTGCTGCTTTTAGAACGCTATCGCCTTCACTACTGTTTTGTGAGGTTTTAATAAATGCCTGATCAAGATATGTAGTGTTACAAAATGTTAAGTTCGACACTTCAAATTCCTAAAACGACGAGAATTTTTTTTAATTTATAACAGAGTTAAGATTGATTCAATATAAAGGTACTGAATTAATTTTTAAAACTATGATATAAGGAACACATTTCCGAAAATTAATTAGAAATTTTCAATAATAAATTTATCTACATGTCAGTAATTTCATTGAAACTTCAAAAACCATATTCATTGGATTAATATTTTCGAAATTAATTTAATTTTATCATTAGTATCAGTATCAAAGAAACGATTATAATTTTTCGTAATGAATTTTATTTTTTAAGTAAAATTTCAATAAAAATTTAATAATAATTTTCACAAATGCAAAATATGATAAATTTTCTTAGTTATGATTTATATATATATATATATATATATATATATATATATATATATAATTTGGTTTCTGTGTACCTGTATGTGTTTCTATGTCAAATTACATGTGTGTAAACGTGTTTCCACAAACAAGCATCGATTGAAACTCGGTATTAAAGCAGTCAATAACAAAAATTTGAAATATAATGACATTTACTTAACTAATAATAACTCATTAAAGTAAATAATAAATGAGTAAAAAAAATATGTGTCTACATAGAATTCCTATCGTCGCTGGTAATAAGTGAGTAGGGCACGAAAAAAACAGTGTACGAAACTCACAATAAAAAAAAACTCAAACAACGTAAAACAAACAAAATAGAAACAAACGTAATAAATATCGTCGACACTAATAAACGAACCCGCGACCAATAAACAGATCGCCCGCTGACACACACGAACTACGAATTTACCACGAGTTATAATATCCCCACTCCCGTTTTGATATCCCACCCACCGAAACACTAATGAGTCATTAATATTATAAACAATGTGCTAGCTCCGACACGAGAATCTAGAGTGGCAAATTACTTCTTCATTACATACACGAAAATATATATCGTATATATCTATCTATCTGAAACGGGGTGGGTGACTAGCTAGTAGACTAGCTACTACACGTGCTGGCTGTTAAATTAAACAACCAACCCCAACCTCGACGTGCATACACACACACAAATACACACACCCACCCGGCCGACCGCGCTCGTTAATATACACACCAATTCCGACTGGTGCCACGGCAGGAACGGCGGCCGTGTTAAAACGTTGTTAAAACTATATTCCACTATCATAAAATGCTTGGAAATTAAACAGACTAATAGTGAGTGTGTATGTATGTATGAATATATCCCCACTATGGTATCGCTACCTCGCCAACAATTTTCACCCCCGTCCGTCAACTTTAATTTTCGTATTTATAGACTTCTTTCTTTGTAATTGAATGTGATACAGTTTTTTTTTCATTTCGTACGATTTTTAATACAGAAAAATGATCCGAAAATAAGATATAATCTTTTTATAAAAGCGTTTTAAATGAATATCTTTGTTATCTCTATGAAAGTGTTATATTTCTTTAAAAAGTTATACATCGATAATGAGAAGTAACATTGTCTTAATTAATTTAATAGAAAATAAAATAAAGTAAAATATTATAATTGCCCGTCACAGTATCAGTATATATAAAGGATAATAAACACATTATCTTTTTTATAGAAAATCAATGTTTACAGAATAATGGAATATATTTCAATACTAAAAATATACCCCATTATTTTATATAACTTTGCTCCATCTGTCGGGTAACTGACGAATCACTTCGAAAAAAATGGCAGTTTTAAGTCAATGAAGTCTTTCACTGTCTCTTCCATTGTCGTGAAGTCGTCTATTCCACTGTTTTAACATTTTTGACATGTTATGCATCTCAACACTTTCCCTAAAACTGAATAACTCATTCACTGGCGTTTGCCAGCATTTTTTTCAATTGGAATGCGAAAAGTATGCAATAACTAATATGCTGCTTTTCAGACATCATTGTGTTCACTACTTTTTTCTTGAGGCTATGCCAAATGCTTGAACAGGATATATAGTGTATTTAAGTGTTAGGTTTGGGACTTCTAATCATAAAACGACGACAAGATATTTTAATTCAAAACAGAGTTTTAATCGATTCAATTTAAAGGCACAGGATTATTTTTTTACACCTAATAATTTATAACTATCTATTTTAAAACGATAACGTGCATTCGGATGGCATTATTTCAACGTGTATGGATTTGTTACCTTTATACGTCTCACATTTTAAAAACTAGTTTATGACTTATTTATTATAAATGTTTCGATAAAAAAATAGTAAATTATAATTAGAAAACTTTGAATAAAACATTAAAAACGTATAACTTGCAAGTATAAATTGTACTTCAGGTCTACTACTTTCATAATTATCACAAAATAAATAAAAACATGTACTGCACTTTGAGACCTAATTGTAATAAGAAAGGATTAATGTATTTCTTTCTTAAATATTAAAATTAATACAGTGTTTCTATAAATATTTAAAGAACTGTAAATAATGATTTTATTTTTTTACAAAATTTTATTTATATTATTTTATACTATTGTACAATTCTCTTTATATATATATATATATATTATTTTATACTACTGTACAATTCTCTTTCTTTTTCTTTATAAATATATATATATATATATATATATATATATACACGTATTATTCACATAACAATTAAATAGAAAAGCAAACCAGTATTATTGTAAGCTTGAATTTGACTTGTTTATTCGTGACGTTCCGTGATTTTGTCGTGACTTATGCAAAACGTCTACATGTTCTCACACAGTCAGCAAATCCTGTATTTCAATGCCTGTATTGGTCTTGAATTTGAAATGTACGATCTCATAAAATCCTATTCAGAATGCAGACAAACAGTGCCGTTTAATGTATTATATTACTTGTTTTCTTTTTTAAGTTATTTAAAGTTTGAATGAAGTACAAAAAGAGTAGTTATTTCGTTTAACTTTGTAATATTAGTTACAATAAGTTTAGAGAAAAATGGATGTGGTTTTTTTCAGTAAGCACATTTATGATACTTTCTTTCTGTGTGATTTATTTGTAAAATAATGCAGTTAATAAAAGATCAAATACTTGTACATGGAAAAATGAAATGTTTTTTTTTTTTAAAATAAATTAAAGTATAATATGATTTGAATCAGTGGCACGTTTTGTATTAAACATTTAAGTAGAACAATCTGGATCAGATATGAAAAAGGACTCTAATAAAGTACTTAAGAATAAATTAAAAAAAGTGTAATTTAAATTTAATTTGCTTGTTAACGGAGTAATGTCAATAAATTCATGAATGACGAAGAAGAGGGTTAAAACAAAACTAGTAATAATATTTTTTTAATATTTTTCCTTGATTCTAATACTCTTTTCAGATCTTTGATAAGTTTTTCAAACCCTCGTACAAACATTTTTTGTCTTTTGATCGAAGAAAAACCATAATTGCAGCATTAGCCTTCATCATCCTCAGTTTTCTTCCCATGTAACTGTATTTTTAAATTTAGCATTTTTTTGCTTTATTGAACAATTCCTGGTAAAGTATCAATGTTTTTACTTAACAAAAATGTTAGTTCGTTTTATAGAAACACTACAAATATACAGTTATCAATATTCTAATTCCTTTTCAATAAACAAATATCATAAACTGAAGTACTGTAAACTTCCAGATACAATCGATATTATACTAGAGAAGGTCATAATATTCGCAGAGTGAAGGTTAGAGGGATAAAACAAACCAAATCATTTTTTTTCTTTGTCAATGTATTTTCTCTTGACTATAATGCACTTTTCAGATATTTGAATAAGTTTCCTTTTTCATTACTTTTTTTTCAAATTCAGGAACAAACAAAAATCGCTAGGGACTGAATCTGGTCTATACGGAGGGCGGTTCAGAATTTTAAAATCACATTTATAGATAACAGCCATTGCGACATATTTGTTGTGAATAGATGCGTTTTCTTGGAAAACCAATACAACTTTTCCTAATTTTCCCTTTCTTTTTTCTTTAACTGCTGTATTTATTTGTGCTATTTTAGAGGCGTCGCATTCT
This sequence comes from Acanthacorydalis orientalis, assembly GCA_034766995.1. Lineage (NCBI taxonomy): Eukaryota > Metazoa > Arthropoda > Insecta > Megaloptera > Corydalidae > Acanthacorydalis > Acanthacorydalis orientalis. Next base: position 5,505,616 of record CM068317.1, on the reverse strand, counting down.
CCAGTTATATTCACACCCTTAACTTTGTATTCGATCAACAAGTTACTGGCTGTTTAAAAAACACTGGCCAACATCCTTCCGACCAACGGAGGTACTTTAAACTTTTGGAGAACGATGTACTCTTTTTATACCACTACTTGAACTACTGTCTTGATTCAGGATCATAGTGATGAGCCTACGTTTCATCTCCAGTAACTATTTAGTACTAAATTTCATCGGGATTCTCCTTGCAGAAGTTCAAAAACTCCCTCGATGGTTCAAGAAGGTGTCGCATTTAAAGCAGTGTGAGCATTCTTGCTAACCACCTTGCGCTAACCTTTGACATGCCAAGATTATGACGTAAAATGTTCAAAACGGTTGTACCTGATACTTCAATCATATCTGCGATTTGAGTATTCTTTAAAAAAGCGTCATCTAATATTAATTTCTTTATTTTTTTAACAATTTTCGTCGAAGTTGCCTCAATGGGCTTCCCGGAACGTGAGTCGTATTCCATTGTGTCTCTACTTTACTTGAAGAGACCATATCATTTATAAATCATTATTTTCCTAGGACAAGGATCATTGTGAACTGATTTCATCTTTTTCCTTGTCGTTTCTCGTTGTTTCCAACTTAATGACTCGGCGAAACTCAAAGTTCTCCATTCTAAGAACTTTTTCCAAGTTGACGTTTGTTTCAGGTAATAGAATGACTTGTAACATTTTACCTGCACTACTGAAGAAACCTTGTTTCAAATGTGCAAGCGCAACACCTCCTCTCCCCTTGTCATCACGATCATCCTCGGATTTTTTGATCTTCCCTCGTAAATCATTAAAAAAGAATCCATCTTGCGATAATTATAGAATAAATCTGTTTTCACAACAAGGGGAATAATAAGAATATTCCCATTTAATATGTCAAGTAATAATTTTATTTATTTACAGATTTTCTAATTTTGTAACAAACAAATGACTTGGTAGAAGTCTTTCCAACCTTACAACCACTTATTAAATGATTCTAACAATGTTATTTTGTAATTATTTGATGCAACGATCTGTCATGTTTCCGGGAAACAAAAAGGTACAATTTATAATTTGTATTTTATGGAAAAAAAACAGCTGGAAACTATATATAAAACCATAAAAAACAAAAGATGTTATTAAAAAAACATTTAATTATTTTATAAAAAAATATAGATGTAAAGAAATTACCTAGAAAGAATTCAATTACTCAATTTTGCAATTAATTAACGTTGTATTTAACAGTATTTACAATTTTGTTAAAAAGAATATCTAATTAAAATTTTCGTATAATGATCGACTCCTTATATAGATAACTACATGGATATATCTATTTGTTTACTTCTCTTGATATCTGAAACGAACAGATGTTGTAAAAAAACCTGAAAAATTTTTCTAACAATTCCAGCAGTGGAACTAATGAACTCATTGTCGGTATTATGTATATCGTATTATCGAAAAAAAATATATATATAAACGAACTTATTAAATACAGTGTTGAAATAAATTAAAATTGTTTGCATTGCGTCGTATTTGCTTTATTTGCCATCTGGATTCAATAACACATCTACATAAATAAAGTACGTTTTTGAAGAGCGGGTTTTATATTAGCTATGAGTCAATCTTTTTCTTGTAAATGATACGGACATGTTGTCTCATTATGAAAAGTTTTATGCGAATTTTGATCCTACGACTTTTCTACTAATAAGAGGTCATCGTTAAAGACACTGTGAGGTTGAACGATAATGATTTCTGTTTAAATCGAATGACTAATTTTTTTTTAATAATGATCTTCTCCATTATCTGAATTCGAAAATATACAGATGTATTTAAATTGTTGAGACTTTACAATTTCTTTGTTTTCACATCGGGAAATTTAATATAAAAAGGATTAAAACACTCGTTCTTTTATCATTGTTTGAATACTTGTTTTATATTTGTATAGATTTATATTTTTCTAAATATTTTTTAAAAGATGTGTATGTCTGTTTGTATTTTCATGTTATTTACCTTTATATTCTAATTCGATTATAATGATATAATATCTGTTTGGGATATAAACTACAGACAAATTATATTTGAGAATACACAGGACAGTTATTTTCAACCTATTCTAAAAATGTTGCTTATCTATAATTAAGAATACATTTCTTATAAAAGATTGAATTTGTTCGAATGCTATAGTTAAGAACACTTAATAACTACGATTAAATAGTTTTTAATTGAAATATTCTAATATTTAACTGGAAATTCAGTTCAACTCTTTTCTAAGGTTTCCTCAAAACATACAGAAGATGATCCATAGTTAAATTTTGAAAACTTTTGTAATTTCAAGAAATTTTTGTAGAAAAATATTTTTAAACCTCTAATTTTTAACAATAAACAAAAATCATTTTTTAAGCCGCTAACCTATCCTTTGAATGACTTCTAGTATATGAACAATGAACCAGACATCTTGTGTCCATTAACTCATAAGATATCTTAAAAAAATCGAATTGTACGATGCACAGATATTCGGTGTACAAATTTCTAATATGTTTTAAAAAATGATATCTTATAGAATTCTATCTTTATGCTGTGTAATTATTTAAATACACTTTTTGTCTTGCCTTCTTTCATGATTATTTTTGGTACTTATATAATTTTTTTTATAATATGCTGGTATTGGGAAGTATTTGACAGTTGTTAATATAAAATTATGTAATAGGTTGGTAGGAAATAATTGCGGTTTTGTTTTCTGAATTCTAACCTTATTTTTTTTCAATGAAAGTGTTGTATCATCATATTCATGTAGTAAATAATATGTACGTATGTATGTATGTATACATATATATATATATACGTGTGTGTATTTCTTAAATAATTCTCTCATTACTCCCCCATAATACATTGTCTGAATTCTAACTTAATACTAAGTTGGTAGGAAAATGCGGTTTTTGTTTTCTGAATTTTAACCTTATTTTTGTCAATAAAAGAGTCATTTCATCGTATTTAAGCTAATATCATTTTAAAGTGTATTTTTTGGTCTGTATTGTGATAACATCGACTTTGATTTCATTATTAATTTTGTTTCAAAATGAGCTATTGAATTAAAGATGGAAAAGAAACAAATAAGAGCACTTTTGTATGAGTTTAAAAAGAGTGGTAAAGTAACAGAAACTGCTCGTAAACTAATCGATGCTTTTCGTGCAGTTATTGTTAAGGAATTTAAGGTGCAATGGTGGTTCCAAAAATTTCGTGCTGTGGACGAGAGCCTTGTAGACGAAGAAGGTCGCGGGTGTCTTTTTTCAGTTCATTACGACCGACTGAAAGTGTTAGTCGAATCAGAACCATGCACATCAATTCAAGAGCTTGCAAAAAAGTTAGGCGCTAGTCACCAAACAGTTCTGGACCACTTAAAACAGCTAATGAAGAAAAATGCACATGAATTTGATGGTCATAAACCGCAATTATTTTTCTACTAACCTAATATTTTAATAATTTCATTATAAGTGTATTCGATTTACCTTAATGATATTTATGTGAAGATTAAATTTAAAAAAAACAACAGTAAAACGTTACAAAATCACAGACCGTGTCTGTACATACGAGTCTCTGTTGACGACCAACAAACGTGACAAGCAAACTACGTCGAACTTACACACCTCAGGTCGATGTTTACCTCATCTATCTACCGTCGGACCCACCCCCCGCCCACAACCAACACCCTCAACTCTCTGCATCGCATGTTGAAGTGAAATTCACGCGAAACAACTCCACTGTCGGTACTGACAACGTCCATACTTACCGACACTGTGGGTGAGGAAGTATTCATCTTTTGAATAACGACTTAAATTCGCCGACACACAGAAAACACACCGACAAATTCATCCGTTGCAAACGTTTATTTTTAATCTTTCGTGTTCAACGGAACTGCAGAAATTCTGTTTACCTTTTTCGTCGCGGCGGCTATTATTTATTTTATGGCGTTTATGCGCCGTATCGTTGAACATATACGTTTTTACACGTTATTAATTACACTGGGACGATTAATAATAAAAATGGATTCTTTGACCTTCGCTACATTCCTGGCTATAATTTTTTTTCTAGTTAATGATTGTTATCGTATCCAGTTTAACTGATTTTTATCACGTTTAAAGCGATTAATCGATTGTGTATTGTTGTAGAACTAAATACAGATTAAAACAAAAGCCATGTTTATGGAATGAATGTCACTCACCCTTATAATTAGTGTTGCTTTGAGCAAACAAAAATTGTTTTAACAGCAATAATTTCAATCGAGTTATATTTATCCCGATTATATTCAGTAGACTTTTCTAGAAACGAAATGTTTATGAAGTAACTATAATACATTATCTAGTAATTTAACGAGAATAAAACATAACATTTGAGAAATCACGAATCGAGCATATTTTAAAGAAAATATTAATTCAATATGCCACAAAATTTCTTCTCCTATTAAAAAAAAAACACATTTGATAGTTATCGAATCTCTTAGTTCATATTTTAATTAAAAAGCTGTAGAATATTCAACTGATTTTCATACGGATTTCAAAATACAATTATTTGTTATTTCGAGTGAAAACTAGATTAAAAGAATTCTAATTTCATCAAATATTTGAGAAATAGTCTCATGAATGCATTGATTAACGATTTTTATCACGAGTATACAGTTTTTGTAATTTTTTATGAGATATTACTTGAAATTCTGAGTAATGATAAAGAAAATTTAAAAGAGAAATATATGAAAAGGATTAACTTCCAAAAAAATTAAAATTTGTTAAATAGAATGGACTGAAAAATATTGAAATCTTTCAATATTTTCAATTAATTGTAGATAAACAATATTTATTTTCGGAACCTGATAATAAACGTGCTGAAACTAGTTATAGAAATTTTACTAATAAAAAATATTAATTCTATCGGAATAATTCTAAAAAAAATTAAATGCCAGTTTTAAAATCTATATTTCTTGTTTTCATAAAATAATATTTTTAAGTATAGTTTTTAATTTAACAATTAGTAAAAAAATAAATCATAACTAGACGAGTAACTAGTTGTGTTTTAATAATTGTAATTTCACTGAGTTTTAGTTTTACTAATATGTCTGATTTATAGTTAAAAGTACCTATATAGATCATGTTCTAATGATAAACTAAATATTAAAATAATTAAACAGGTTAGATATTTATTATTTTACAATAATTGAAATAAAAATCAATACGAATCTTTTTAACTATACCTTAATAAAATTATCCTCTCTTAAACAATTTAAAATAGTCCAAGTAATTATGTATTGAATGGTATCTGAAACTGAGGTTTCCAATAGAGCAGTTTTTTGATTTTAATCATTTCTATTAATGAGTTAAGAAATAATTTTAACTTTAAAATGAAATTTATAAGATATTTTCATAATTGTCACTAATAAACAAACAAATCTAAATAGCGTAATTTTTATAACAGTAATATAAACATTCAAATATATTAAAAGTATATTTCAAACTTCAACAATTTATTTTTTATGATGTAATTTTAACTTAATTGAAAATCTTACTGAATGAAATCTCAGTAATATATCAAATAGTGCAATTAATTAATTGTCACCATAATTCAATTTTCCTACTCACGACAGATACAGAATTATTAAATAAACATCTAGTAATTAAGTTTATATTATCATAAAATTTAATAAGCGGTTAAGATATATATGTTAAGTTTTTAAGAACTGTAAAGAACCAAATCGTATGCTAACACATGAAATTAAAAAATGAAGCTTTAACTCTTTCAGTACAACTTTTCTTTAATTAATTTCGGTAACTGGTAATTAATTGCATTAAGGGGTAGTTAAAATTGGACAAAATTATTATTCAAGAATATTCCTGTGAAGTTTTGTCCCATCAGTATTTTATTATGGGTTCACTATTTAAAGTATTTCTCTGACAAGAATTTTTGAAAATCGGTGGGGCATATGTAGTAACGAAAGTAACGAAAGGGTTAAGTAAGGAAAATGCTTATGAACTTTATAAATAAATAAAATCATGTGAAGTGCAAAATCAATAACAAACAAAGAAAAAGGTCAAAAAGAGCAATCATTGAAACTATATTCGTACGTTTTTATTTTTTGATAACTAAGTATTTTTAGTAGTAAGAAATATTTCAAGTTGCTTCAACTTATCGTAATTTCACTGAGTAAGATATCACTAATACAAACCCGGCGTTAATGCACCCAAACACACAATATAATAATGATGAATTGTTGTTCAGTTGGTCGCTTTGCTGCCTGCTAACTTTATGATCAACAATCACGCAATCGTATAGGTCTGTACTTGAAAAAAATATATATAAATATATATATATATATATATATATATAAAGCGAGTACTGTTTCGGAAAACATTTATGCACGACACAACGATGAACTTTTTACTGTCCATTTGTACATTTATCTTCTTTACTAATATTTATAGTCGAATAACGAATTCATGTAATATGCTTAATACTTTTGTAAACTGCAATCATTTTAATAAATTATCCGTGGCCTTTCTTTAAAAAATGACATGTTTCTTAAGTGTGACGTGCATGTAGATAAAAATGCAGCCGCATTTACTGGTTATAATTATAATCTTTACTATTACTATTATTAAAATTCTTTTATTAAATGCGTATTTTATTAACTAGTTTGCTTGTTTATACAACAATCATTATTTATTTTTTTATTAAGATACCTACCGATGAAGTGTTCCTTAGATATATATTAAGTTGGTAGAAAAATAATTGCGGTTTATGATCTTCAAATTCAAATATATTTTTCCCTTTTTTGATTTTCCTAGCTGTTTTAAGAGATTCAAAACATTTGGATGTCTAACGCCTAGCTTTTGTGCAAGTTTTCGAATTTTTGTGCGTAGTTCTGATTCAACTAACGACTTCAGTTGATCGTTATGAGCTGAAGAAAGACGCCATCGTTCTTCTTCACTGGCAAAGTTCTTGTTACCAGCACACATTTTTTGGAACCATCGTTGCACCGCACATTCTTTAACAGTACCTACAACACAAGCATCGTTTAATTTACTAGTAGCCTCTGCTTTTTTACCACCCATTTTGTACTCTTAAAAAATACTCTTATTTTCTTCTTTTCCATCTTTAATTCAATAGCCCAACTTGAAGTAAAATTAATAATAGAACCAAAGTCGTTGTTACCAAAATACAGACCGAGAAATTCACTTTAAAATGATATTAACATGAACATGATGAAATGACACTCATTGAAAAAAATTAAGATCAGAATTCAAGAAACAAAAACCGCAATCATTTTTCTACCAACCTAATAATAACATTATTCAGTAATCTTAAAATCAGTTTGCAAAAAGAAGATAATTACGAGATTAATCTTTAAATAAATTTATTGTACATAAAGAACATTTTCTTTTACAAATTTTTGACCAGTTCTTCTACAAAAAATCACATTTCTGGAAGTTTAATATTATATCATCATACATTGTACGTATGCCATGTTGATTACATGTACACAATTTGACAAATCTGAAATTTGAAATAAATTATGTATAAATCACCTATTTAATTTCAAACAGAACCAACTATCGCTTCAATTTTGTGTATTAAATACAATTATATATTCAGATGCCAATTTCCGTACAGTTAAGCTGTAACACCTATACTCTGGCATGCATCGCCTCTATCAAAAATCAGTTAATGCAATTAAATGGCATTAGTCGCCATAGCAGTCACGTTATATAAGGTTTCTAATCTGCATGTACTATGACCGACTTACAAGTCTAAGGGTGGGAGTTCGCAGTTGATATCTCATTAAATTGTCACCAGTATTATTAGATTATTGAAAATATGTCCATTACACTTCATATGTATTTATTTGTTTCCTGCATTTCTTATTTTTTATTGTCTCTGTTATTAACATATATTTGCGTTTTTTTAATGTTATAAGTACATTTTAATAAAAAAAAAATTAATGTAGAAATGTTTTTATTATAAAAATTATATAAGAAACTAATTATTTATTCATCATGATTTAATTTAAACTAGTGTTTTAATATTTATAATTGGTTGCTTCATCAAAATTATTATAAATATGGTTTATATAAGTATATATGTGTGTGTAAAATTATTTTAAATACTTTTTGTCGCATTTGTATTCAAATTAATGATCTCTTGGTTAGAAAAATATAAAAAAAACTTAACATTATATTATAGAAAGTGTTATAAATACAGTCAAGTGTAAAATATAATCGAAATTAATTTAATCTGTTTAACACTTTCTGTGCCAAGCCGTTTTTGAAGTGTTATTACCAGGCCACGTGTATCAATAACGGTACACGGTATAGTTTGGTAAATATGTAAAAATTATAAATTTTTAATTTTTTGTGAGTTAGAAATGTAATTATTAGTAGAATAAATATTGAAACTATAAAATGCATTGTATATAAAATAAATAACTTTATTTATTTTTATACCAACAATTATTTTCTTGACTTTATCTATCAATGAAAAAAATATATCTTAGTCTAGAAATGGGGTTCAAGCAGGTACCGAAAATGGTACACACGGAACGGAACGTGTTAATTTAAGAAATGTATAAAAAAATATTTAAAAAATAAATGTAGATAATTAAGAAATAAAGTAATGGTTTGAGGAAATTATAAAAGACTGTTAGATTTTGGGATATGAATGAACCTGACTTTTAGAAAGAAAGAGTTAATATAAAATCTGCAAATATTACTATTAATAATGAAATAAATGTAGGAATTAATGGAATTTATTATATACTAAATTAATGTAACTTACACAGATTATAATAAAATATTTAAATTATATCATACATATTATTTAGAGGATTAAAATTTTAATAATAGAAAAATTAATGACTATCAACAGCTATGGATGGACTTGGATGGATATATTTGAATTTTTTATTTTGAAGAAATACTTATTATTTATGAGAATTTTTTCAAAGTAAAAATAAATTAGATACTGTTTTAGAAAATTTAGAAGAATGGAATAACAATTATTTTTTCCTACACACACACACAGAATAAACTATTTATACATATTTACGAATATACAGTAAACTTGTATAATAAGTAAATATAAAATGAAATAAATAGAAGAAAGATCATAAGTTTGATATTTTTGAAAAATATCAATGGAAAATAATTAAAAAAAAATTTGGAATGAATTTTGTAATATATATATATAGCTTTATTATAATTTCTTCTCTTTGTCATATGAATATTGCCCCTAATATTTTGACAACACATAAAAAATTAATTTTAATCATCAAGCTACATCACAAATCGTATTAAAATATATTCTATATTAAACATATGTGTACATTAAATAGTAAATTCGATCAAAATAAGTTTCGAATCGTTTTAAAATCATTAATATTCATTCATTTATTGAATATAAATCATAAATAAGCGGTATTGATTGCTATTTTTTCATTTCATTTACAGATTTTCTTATTTTCAAAATTCAACACTTTTTAAATAAATTGAATATGTTTTTTGATTTCTTTAGTTTGACAATAATACTGTAATTAATAGATCAAATTATGGAGATTTTACTGTAATTAAGTACGGAATCTGAGACATAGAAATATAATTATATGTAAATAAATTTCAGTTTTATAAAGGAATACTTTCTATATGTTTATTTGTGTAAGTAAAATTTGAAATATAAATGTGTATATATATATGAATATAATGTGTGTGGGTGTGTATACAATTCGAAATGTCTAATAAAAATAGCACATGATACATATCGAAACGGAAATCAATCCGTTTCTAAATATCTCTGTTTGGCTCACGTGTGTGGTCGAAAAAGCATCATCTTTACTGCCACAAGAACTAAAGCGACACTGTGATGTTACAAATGATGATTCCATAATCAGAATTGAACCACGGACCCGCACGGGCGGCGTTTTTAATGTAAGTGGAAAGCGGTGTCAGTTGTTATCTTAATTATGGGCTGCCGGTCGACTCAGTACATGGGCACACTGGCTACCGGCGTTTCTTTATTGCTTTACTGTCTTGATAAGGTGTTGACACTAGTGATAGGACCTCGTGATAAATATACTCTTCGACATATTTTTAACAGTATGCTATACTGACTATATCCTCGCTATGGTTACATTTTACAAAGAGATGTTAGTCTATCGACGGTGTGATTTATTTATTGAACTTTTTTCTCTGTTCTTACCAATTCAGTCAGGTTTTGCTGATATATATATATATATATATATATATATATATATATATATATATATAAACATACATTTACATTTCTCTATATTATTAGAATACTCAATTCGATAAATAAGAAGATTTCTTATATTACTTTTGACACTAATTGCCAAGTGCCTTTATTAATTTAAAATCAATTAGTTTAAATTAAGTAAAGTAACTATTATATATATGCATGCATTTTTTAAAATGTCAAATATTAAATATAGATTTCTTTGTAAAAAATCGCAATTATTTATGTAACTGATTTTTGTTTAAGTTCTTTTAAAACACTATTAAAATAAAAGCATTTGTAGAATTCGAGACATTTTTTGTGCAATTATTGATGAGAGTTCAATTATAAAAGTTTAGCTTCAAATAGAATTAAATGAAGTTTCATATGTTATTTGCTATATGTATGATTTAAATTAAAAGTAGTAGTGAATAATGTATTGTATTTTTTTTCAAATTTAAACAATAATTTTAGAAGAATTTTTTTAAGAATAAGTGTATTAATGAAGTAGGAGACGTTGATCTAATAATTAATATTAAAAAGAATAAATTAATATGTGAAATAATTTCTCTGAAACAATAATAAATTAATTTAAAAAAATAATTTGTTAATGTGGAAGATTAATTGTTAATTAGTAAATAAAATATCTCTAGTCTTTTTCTTAACAATTTTAATATGATTTGAATTGTGTAAATAATCTCAATTAAAGTTTCATATTAAAAAGAATTTTATATTTGATATATCAGGAAAATTCAAATTTAAGTTGGCTTCATAAAATACCAAACAGGTCAAATTTTTAATCGATTTGTAACTATTTAAATTTCATTTAAATTAAAATGTTTTTGATAAAACAGAAACTTTAATATTTGATTGATAAATAATTAACAGAGGATTATTAATTTTTAACTAGAATTAGAAGAGATATTGTCATACTTATAAGAGTCATGTGCTCTTTTCAAGAATTGAATCTTAGAGGTGTATTCTCTCAAATGTCTATACATTGAAGATTGATTAAACAATACTGTTTTATTACATTTGGGATAAAACATTTTACTGACTTATTTTTTGATAATAAACTTATACAATGGTTATTAAAGAATAAATTTTAAAAAAAAAACAAAATACTACAATCAATTATTTATACAGTTTTTTCTGGATATAATACTATGTGTAGTACTTATATCATAAACCATTGTAAGATATTAAAATTTCAATCATTTTTTTCATGAAAAATAATAAAATAAAATACAAATCTACCAACTCTACTATGAAACAATTTTGTACCTACGAGGGTATGCATACTGTTTCATAAACACTGAATTAGAGTATTAAAAAATCTTGAATTTACCTTCATTCGGTAATAAATTGATACAGAGATTTCGTAACATTTATATCTTTTCTTATGTGGACCGTTTTTATCTAATTTGTGGATTATAACAAGTATATCTACTAAGAGTTTAGCTAGAATTTATGACAAAAGAATGAATTGTTTATCGAAATATCTATTCAAGTTTGATAACATATATATTTTAATTCCTTTTCTAAAATAATAGGCAAAAATATTTTTCTATTTTATTATCTTAATGTACTATAATGACTTCGTTGTATAGTGGCTTTTAAGTCTTTCTATTTATTTTTGATAAACTCTTATATAATTTATCAGAATATGTAAAAAATTCAGATGATTAAGAGGTGTGCAATGTACCTATATATATATATATATATATATATATATATATATATATATATATATATATATATATATATATATATATATGTGTGTGTGTGTGCGTATGTGTGCGTTATAATATTTTAAAAAAGTAATGCATATATATATATATATATATATATATATATATATATATATATATAGATATTATAATTAATACGAAATTACGGTGTTAATCACCATGTCATTATAGATTCGGAAAACATGAAACAACTCTATATCCATTAAATTACTGAAAAGCCTATATCAATTTCCTGGAAATTAAATATATCTAACGAATAACAGCAAAGCAAACACTAATATATTATACGCCATTAATTTCTTTCATGTCAACCGACAAAATAAACAAAATTCCAATGATTTTACCATAACATTTCTCATGTAAAATTCCATTTTTATCGCCTTCAACAATTCCTTCAATAATGTTTCTTTAATGTTTTCAGATATTTGCTGATTACATACATACATATATACGAATATATTGTTTCATTGTAATTTAATACATTATACATACATACATATATATATATATATATATATATATATATATATATATATATATATATGTATATATATACACACGTGCAGGTATATAAATGTCAATTATAATCATATAAATATGTGAAATTGAGCATGAAACTGTATTCGAATATTATATATTCAATCTAGAAAAAAGCTTGGGTACACTTTTTGTAGATGTATTTGGGTTCATTCTTCTATAATTTAATTTTCCGTTTTATTATGTAAAAAATTATATTTATATATATATATATATATGTTCCATATGTTACATGGAATAGTAATGTATAATTGTTTATAGGAATTAGATTCAAAAAGAACACGACTTAAGAGTATTAGACCTTTTTAGGCCAAACAAATAATTTGTACCTTCTTATATAACAATTCATTGCCAATTAAATTCTGCACAAACTTAAATACAACTAAATGATAAATTAAATACGATTAGAGAGAGATCAAGAATATTTAAAGAAGTTTATTACTCTTTACAAGATCATATTTAAACTTGTATTCAATATAGAGATCATTTTGAGAAATTATTGTGTTTGATGTCTTTTAATATAGAGCAATGTTTCCAAAATAAAATATTAGTCTGTTTATCTTATAATTAGATAAAAATTTTTTTCTACATTGAAAGGACATTAAAAATTCTGAATCATTTGAATTAACTGACCTAAACCACATGTCTATATAAACATGTTTGCTTATTATGCAGTCATAAATCAATAAACAAAACATACAAAATATATATTTGTGATATGTTTTATACTAAATATAAATTTATTGCATTAAAATTTAATATACGTTGAAGATAAAACAAGAAATAAATGACAACAAATTTATAAGTCATTGTGGTAAACTCAAGGAAGTTTATCATAGTTTGAATATAGTAGTGGATCAGTAAATCTTGAAGACATTGATGGAATATACATATATATATATATATATATATATATATATATATATATATATATATATATATATATATATATATAGACGAGAAAGATTCATAATATTTTAACATATTTTTCTAAACATTTTTTAGTAACAAAAGCATCATAGAAATATTTCCAATTTCTTTTCGTTTTCGACGTATCACCTTAAAAGTTTTTAACAAAATCTGATATAAAGTGCTGTAAGCACTAAGGATCATAATCATATTACATTATAACTATGAATTTTCTTTTAATAAATGTTAGTTTTTAATTGTATTGGTCTTATTTTAAGCCCGACAGTGTTCATAATTTTGTAATTTATGACTTTATTTAAAATATGTCTAAAACAATGTCTAGAAAAGAGAAAGAAATTGGACATGTATTTATTTGACGTTTGTGTTGCCATTGTTCATAAAACAATCCATTAAATAATTAAGAATCTTTTTAGGAATAACCTGTATATATATATATATATATATATATATATATGACATGATTGTTTTGCACAGTGTTTAACTTCAATTTCACAAATAAATAACTCCCTTCAGACTATCAAAATATTCAATTGATTCTTATTCTCCAGTTTTAACGACTTGAATGTATTTCGATGGCTATGGAATTGCCTTCAAAGTATAGAAAAGCTCCAAAAATGTAACATTTTCTAAATTGAAGTATGATGTCTAGGCTAAACAATAAGTAATTGTTAAATATCTCGATAAGAAAAATTTCCAGTATTTTGAAAGTAAACCATTTTCATTCCTTTTGCTTTTTTAATAATAAAATATATATCTATACTCAATTTTACAAGTCAAATGTATTAAGTTTTGTGTTAAATGAGTAAAATTGTCAGTTTTAACATTTCTTATAATCGGTATATAATTTATAAAAATATTATTCTTAAAATGAATTTATAATGATTTCGGTTCTAGGATAATATTTGTATATTAAGTTATTTATCATACATTATGTATATATATATATATATATATATATATATATATATATATATATATATATATATATATATGTATATCTGCCCGAGTTCATAGTTGTTTAATAAGCATACATCATTGCATACAACAAAATGTGTATTCGAAAATAGATTGGTGTCACAAATTAAACTAATGATAAAAACCAATAAAAAAAATCGTCTGTATTAAATTGACTCTACAAAAAAGCAAAAAAAAAAAATAAAAAAAATATAAATAAAAATCGACGCATCCGCACGTTCACATTCACGTTTGTTCCCAACAACACGACACTGATTTCCACTAAATTAATTATTCGTGCTATGGTTTGTTTACTTGCCGCAAGCGTCAGACGGCAGGACTGCCAACATGATAAACACATATCGATCCGCTCATTCATTGAAGCCTATGTGGGCTCTGTTGTTGTTGTTATCGTCGTTGGTACCAATTGGAATTAACGTTAGGTGCAATGCAAACATTTGCACACCGTTGTGAAGTTGGCTGACTGTACGAGATGGTGGTAACACCGTCATCGTTCATCGTGTTGAAATTTATTTGACGTGAAGTTAATTACATATCCGTTTGAACTATTGGTAATATTGATTTTCGGTCTATAAGTATTTGTATTCAATTTATCGAATGAACAGTTGATTTCAATAGATTGTTTTACAAATATATTCACACATACTATATATATATATATATATATATATGTATATATATATATATATATCACTTAATGATTATTAATATTTTTCTCAGTTAAATGATTTTAATTACTGACAATCAAACATTTGTTTTATTACTGTAATAAAACAAGTTGATAGTTATAAAACCTATTGACTTTGTGAAATTAGTACTAAATTGTTGAATATTTAATACAAAAATACTTTTGTAAAATATGTTAATGTATTTGGGTTGTTTCAATTTTATTACAATGATATATTACTCTGACATCTAATAATTTCCTAATCTAATGGAAGTCATTCACTGTTGCCCAATAAATTCATTCCTGTAATAAACCAAAACTGTGCAGAAACAGTGTTTGATTTAGATTTTGAAGGAAAGTTAGTAGCAGGTTGGTTGTGAATGTGTTACATTGAGATTCTCTTGCTAAGAATTTTGTACATATATATTTATAATCTTAGATTTTAATATTTTTTATCAATTTTCGTAGACATTATGATATTCATTCATTATCATTTGGCATTCATTTGTAAAACATTCACAAATCACATGAATTTTGTAATCAACAATATTTAATAAATGATTATCAATCATTTTTTATAATTAGTTATATGTGTTTCTAAGGTAATAACATCATTCTCAGCTCATAGTATAGAACATTGTTCTACAAACTGTGTTCCGAGAAACCCTGAGGTTCCGTGCCATCTTTTCAAGGGTTCCGCTATTCAAAATCATAATTCGGAAGAATTTTCGAAGAAAAACCCTGAAAAGCTAAATATTCAAAATAGTAAATGCAAAATAATTTTTTTTATTTTTATAAATACCTATTATTGTACATTAAAACTATATTTATAACTATTATATAGTAAAACTGTATTTATGAGAACATATTACTATCCCGCTCAATCAGATGTGAACCATAAAATTTGGTTATGTAAGATGGATGATTATTAAAACTTATGGGGTACGCATCTTAAGTTTTCTGGGAATAATATGGTTTCCGCAAAAAATGTATAATTTTAATGATTCTATGAGTCGACAAAGTTTTCTGGAGAAGATTACTGGTATAGAAATATATGTGCCTTATTTTTATTAAAAATATATAATACAATTAATATGGTATAAAAATCAAGGTAATACTGATTAGAATAATACTGAAAAAATAGACAATCTTGTGTGGACTATCAGTCAAACGAATATTAATATCTATTTATTAAATATTTTCGTTAAATAGTTATTTTTTTATGAAATATGAGATTTTAATTTTTTCTATTAGAATTTATGGTACATCAAATAGAAACTTTTGATACTATTTCCTAAGTAAAATTTATTTGTTAAAGTTTTAATTATTTGTAAGAGGATAGAATTTGAATAGATCAAATTTTAGAATGAGCATTTTCTACAATTGTAATGACAAAAAAAGAAAAAGTAGACATATATATATATATATTTAAAAAATGTACTCCAAAATTAGTTGTTACAAGAGATCATAATTTGTTTGTGAGCAAATAGCTATAAAACTTGTGAAAAGAAAATATATTACAAAAGTGTGCTAATTTCAATTTGATTCTATCTAAAAAATCTTACCTAGTTAACATATAAATCTAATGTAGCAAAAAAACATGTTTGCATTTATGTGAAAATGTTATGTTGTGTATAATTTTGACATATTGTTATATAAAATGTTATGAATGTAATTGATATTTTGATTTCGTAAAGATTAAAATTGAAATTTATAAAGCAGAAAATAATAAAACGTTAATTTAAATTTAAACGAGAACGCGTCAAAAATGTCGAAAAAAATCATATTTTAATTATCTCCTTTCGCGATTATGTTTATGAATATTGATACTACGTACATTCGAACATTCGACAATGTAATTTTCATCGACAGTATTTTCATATTTTTTTCCACAAAACAAACACCGAAATCGAGTTTGTACTGTTCATCAATCTAAAAGATAAATAATTACACCGAACAATGTACCGGCAATTCAATTACAATCAAAATGTCCGACAAATTGTGTAATCAAAATGGCCGGTGCTCTGTTTGTCGACGACAGATGACACCACTTTACGACAGACAACAACAACAATGACAACGGTGATTGTATGTTTCGTCGGCAGATGTCAATGTGAGCGAATAACGGTGCAAATTAAACCAAATTGCTTCCGCAAACGAGGCAATGTCAATCCGTTTGATTGTCTAATGAAACCTGGTTTATATGTATGTACGTATGTATGTATGTTTGGTTATCGAACGTTTTGTTGCCAGACGTGTGTGTTATGTGCAGATTCTGGAAACGTGCACACATTCTAAACGATTGTACAGAATGTATTTAGCCGAAATTGAATGTGCTGAAATGTGTCTATGAATAATGAAAAGTGTATTTAATAAAATAACGAGCTTAAATGGAACAAGAATATTTGATAATGTTCGTAAAATTTTCTTTAAACGAGATAATATCTGAAGTGATCGTTAATGAGTGATTAACAATTTAAACTCTTGACCAAAGTTTCAGAACTTGAGTTTAGACTGCCGACATATGTCAAATATACTTAATGAGATAAGTGTCTCAAACACTTAATGAAATTTGATTTTAACGGCATCTTAAAACAACCTTCGAAAACAATATACATTGAAAATGTAGATTTTTATAATGTCCACCGTGCATTCTGTTATTCTCCATTTTGATTGTTAATAACACATGCTTAAGAGTTTATTCTTTTTAAACAACATGTATTTATTAAATGGTGCTAAATGACTTTATGTTATAATTTTCATACAGCATATCGATTACATAATGAGATTTATTAGAAATCAGTGTGATTTTTGTAAATATTTATATTAATACAATTTTAATTATGTATTTTTATACCTGAGATCCTATTTATACACTACCATGGTAGTCTTTCATCTCCCGGATCACTTGAAATTCTTTTTTCCACTAGTATTTCTGGTACTTGCAATATCTTCAACTAGATTTTAAATAAAATAATTCCATTGATGTATCTAAATAACTCTAGTGGGGGAATTTCTTTAAACTATTTTCTTGTACTATTTTGTCTAATTAACATTTTATACATTATTCCATTGTTCAAATATTTGACTGAGAGGGCATATGCTTCTTAATAAATTCTCTCTTCCTATTTTTCAACTTTCATTGCTATCCTTATCATTGCAGTCTTTGTTCGTATCACTGTGAGTAAGTATTAGATTGGTAGAAAAACACTTGCAACTAATGGCCTTCAAATTCATATACATTTTTCAATTTAAGTGGTTTTAAGTGGTCTAGATTTGTCGGATGACTAACGTCTAACTTTTGTGCAAGTTTTCGAATTGTTGTTCGTGGCTCTGATTCAACTAACACCTTCAGTTCGTCGTTATGAACTAAAGAAAATCGCCCACAACCTTCTTCATCTTTAAGGCTCTTGTCTCCAACAAAAGTTGCTCTTATTTACTTCTTTTCCATCTTTAATTCAATATCTCAATTTGAAGCAAAATTAATAATAAAACCAAAGTCGATGTTACCAAAATACAGATAGAAAAATGTACTTTAAAATGATATTAACATGAACACAATGACATGACACTTTCATTGAAAAAAATTAAGGTTCGAATTCAGAAAACAAAACCGTAATTATTTTCCTACCAACATAATACTTTGGTCAGTTAATCTCATTCTAACTCTTTTGTATTAAATTCATTATTTGTCTCTTCAATTTTAGCCTAGAGATTTGAAATAGCCGAATATAGTTTTTCATGTGATATTTTAACATAAGGCAACATAATGTAAATACTAAATTTTAAAATTTAATTATTAAATGGCATTTTTTCCCATTTTTACTCTTAATTCATTGTGTAATATGCTCTCATATACTAAAAAGAATATTATAACGTTACTCCTTAAAATATGTACAGAGTACAAATAATTACAGTACGAATAATTAAGATTTAGGAACACGTTATTCATACTAGACAAAAGCTTGATAAGTTTTTATAGTATCTGAGATTGTTTAACAGCAAGAATTTTAGAATTTCAGTACGGATTTGTTTTTATTATTTCAGAATGGCTCAAGATATTCCCTAATTGGGAAATCGTAGCCAGCGAAATTTCTATAAAATTAAATAGCCATTAATGTTAAATAAAATTTTAGCCATTTTTATAAAGGTAAAAATGTGAATTTTTAATATTTGGAAAAGAATCGCTCAGTGTTCAACATTTATTTGATGCTCACATTTTAATATTGCAGGGAGTATGTTAGTTGTAATAAATTAAATCATTAAACAAAACTGGTTTAATTTTTAAATAATGTTTATTATTATAACAACAAAATATTTCATCCATTAAGTAGCTATAAAATACATACAGTCTCTGATCAGTTTTATAAATATCTTTACATTAAAAGAATGTTTTTTAAATACATTTTACTAATATTCATTTTTGAAACATCTATTTCATGTACATAGAGGATATTTTGAAAAATATTTATTTAGAGTTTAACAGTAAAAAATATATCACACATAAATAAATAATAAGTTTCAAGTTCAGTTTCCTAACTTTTTAAATCATTTCATTAAGATTTTTGTCAAGGCATACTCATTAGTTGAAGAATTAAGAGTAGATATATTTTTATTGAAAAATGTGTTATGCCTTGAGGTTGCTTTCAAATTCATGATTCATTTGTTAGCAGTGAGTACATAATTTCTGACATTGAATAATAATCGCCTCTGAATTTCTGAGATGCTGTTTGTAGATTGTTTGATGACATTTAAAAATATTCCGTTTGTAATATATTTTTTACTGTCTTAGTATCGTAAATATGATATTTAAAAATATCATCGATAATATTTGCAAAGCAAATAATCAATTAGCTATCGATTTCAGAACGCAGTAATGATTTTCTCGGACGAGAAATAATGTCGGAATAAAAACCGCGGGCGGTAAAAAACAAGTAGTTTCAAGTACAAACACAATATAATCACTTTTACAGGTAAAATTGTTTGAAGAAAAACTGTTTAAATGATTTCGTATGATAAACGGAGCGAAACGAGATAGAAAACGGACACGGATACAGTGCGGACAGAGAGGACGTGAACGAATATATGTGTTCTAGACTTTTTTTTTGTCGTTTTGTAGACGATATTTTCAGAGTGTTTGACGGATGATGACATAAGTGAAAACAAACACCGAAGAGTTGGCAGCACTCTTTGGTCGATTGTGCCGCCGCGTCGCGAGTATTTGCATAACTAAAACGCGCGCCATGTCTCATTAGGTATATACGCGTATGCATGTACCGACCGAGTCAAGTACACACTGTCGTGTTGTTTTGTTTTATATATTCTTGTTAAATGTGACATGTTGTACATTTGGCGCCGTTTTATAGAATCGCCTTTATTATTATTTTAATGGAACTGGTTTCCACGATCATATTTAACCAGATGATTCTGTAATTATCATCCTTTTTTTGCTCCGTCTCTTTCGATATGTTTCACTGAAATCGACGAATCTATGCATGTGGTCTACTCGTACGTTTTGTTGATCATGTAATGATACCGTGCGTGTGTTTACTTTTTTTTCATTAATTCCATCTTTAGGAACACATAAAAAACCTGTACATTTATATATATATATATATATATATATATATATATATATATATATATATCAATGTCAACTGAAAAAGTTGAAAAACGAATATACATAAAAGTGTATTCCTTTGTTTCTTTATTTAACGTATTTATTGCCAATTTTTCATTACTATGTTAAAAGTAAGGACTTAAAATATAAGAAAACAAAAAGGAATCAATAGAATGTTTTATTTTTCTAATATAGAATTATTTATTTCAAAATTGTACTTTCAGAGAACAAATGATAGTATTAAGAGGTTTATTAACATTGATAATTATTTTATATATATATATAATATACATGGATCGTCTGATAAGTATGGTAAAAAAGCAAGATACACATTTTTTGAAGAAAATGTCTTTTTTCCAATATAGTCTCCATTGAAGGCTATACACTTGGTCTAGTGAGCTTGTAAAGTACGCATTGATGGCGGTAATATCCTCATTCGATGAGAATTTCTTCTTACCGAGCAAATTTTCAAGTTAGGAAAAAAAAGTAGTCACTCGGGACCAAGTCCGAAGAACAGGGTGGATGAGGAATCAATTCGAAGCCTAATTCATGCAATTTTGCCATTGAGACGATTAAATGGTGAGGAGGCGCGTTATCCTGGTGAAAGAGCACTTTTTTGTGCGCCAATCTTGGCTGTTCTTGTTTTAGCTCTTCTTTCAACAGTCTTCCAATAATGTTGCATAATAGGCTGCTGTTATCGTTTTTCAATTCGTTAAACAGTCAATCAGGATGAATTGAAAAACGGTAGCCATCAACTTCCCAGCCGTCAAACGGTCTTCGTCTTCTCCGGCACACTTTGACCAGTCGTTGACCGCCGCTTTGACTGCTGCTCGGCTCAAACATATAGTGGTGAATCCATGTTTCATTCACGGTGACGAATCGACTCAAAAAGTCCTAGTCATTTTTCTCAATTTTTGTGCCAATTGCTACAATGTTCGCTTCAAACATCTGTAGAAGTGAACAACGCATCGGTTCTGGCTGAAATTTCGCCTATGCTAGTTTGAAAAGTGACACTGAATAACTGTGACGTTACCAAATGAATGATGGCGCCATATCATAAAATTTTACCAATCTTATCAAACGATCCTCATATATATATATGTATATATATATATATATATATATATATATATATATGTGTGTGTGTGTATAAATTCACATGTGTGTTTGCTATTATTTCTAAACGAATGTGTGAGAGAGAAGTGATTTTATTTGAATAATTTAACTGTATATAAATGTTAGTTTTAACCATTATTGAATTTACGTTTAATTATCTTACAAGATCGTTACTGTAAACTTGAAATGAATAATAAACTAATCGAACAGATGATTAAATAAATGACATGATAGATAACAAGTTTCTTATTGTAACTCAACTACTTTGCTTAATCCATTAAAATTACTTTTTTTTAATACTTTTCCTTGGATAGTCGCGTGCATTTAATAACTGAATTTTTTTTTATAGCAAACTTATATGATATTTCATATTCTTACTGTTAAAGTTGATGGTAAATCATATAACATTTAATTAAGATAATACTAAAGCATCAATAATAAGTATTTTGGTATTTGTCTGTCTCATATTTCTCTCTTTCACGCTCTTTTCAAATATATTTACACATAGACGTATATTTGAACGAGCACTGAACGAATACATTTATTTATATTTTCATATTCTTTCTGAATTCGGTTTCAGTGTTAGATATTGAATTATCTTGTACATAAAATCTGTCGTCAAGTTCAACGTTTAATATTCAAAAGTAGTAATATGGAAAGATAATTTAGTTTCAAGGAAATATTTACTAGTTTGTCAACATAATTAAGTGCTTCCCGAAAAGACGAAAAAAAAACCAACAACAACAACCTTATAATTCAGAAAGCAGAAACGGTAGTTTATAAAATTAAAAATAATAGCCAGACGATCGTTATTATTCATATCGAAGACATAAATAATTTATCGTCGTCATTATTAATAGGACCCGCGTGTATTTTCTTCCAAATACAACGAGACAACCAATTAAAGAATGATTTTAAACTCTGAGACGTGTATGTATCTAATCGTACCTTTATGGTTAATAATAAAATCATTAATTATCGAATCATAATTAATTATAAATCAAAAAATTTATTTGAATGTTCATTTGACACTCGATTGCTTAAACGAAGTGATAGCGATGGTACGACAACGATGACGGTGATGTTTTAAATTAGAGATCGAACTGGCAAAGAGAAACACGATTACGGGTACAGTTAAACCTTTCAAACGTCTAATTTATTTGAAAGCCTTAAGGTGCCACACTGATGACAGGTGTTGGTCAGACATCAAATCCATAAATTTTCAAAAAATGCGTAGACGAAGGACCGATACGTTATCCGAAGAGCCGTAAGGTCGTTAAATGTTGAAAAATTTTTACTGTCTTTCGCCCCAAACGATGAGTAACGCTTAATTGCTTTCGAGTTCACAACTAACTTGTCGTGGTTTCGACTCTATGGGAGGTATTTCTTGACGATTGTATATCTTTCCGAATTATATTTTGTTGTTAGACACGAGTTCATAAATAAAGCTGTTTTGACGGAATTTGCTGACAAACATATATATATATATATATATATATATATATATTTGTAATTTACTTTCTTAATTTATTCTGTATTATTTTTCAATTTTAATTACTTGTAATTATTTCCTAGGAAATAAATAAAAATTGAAAAATACAAAAAAAAATAATCTTATAGTAAAATCATATCAATACAATTATTTTCACATCACGATAATATTTGAACTTATTAAATTATTGAACAATGTAATTATTTAAGGAGAACGCAAGATAACGAAGAGTAGTCACAGTGAAATATTGTTTGTGAACAACCGTTTTGTTTATAAACAATGTTAATGAAAAAATAATAATATTCGTGTTAGTTTGAATAAACTGTTTGGACCTGTGGAGAGGAAAAGGGTGCTAAAAATTTTTAACAAATATTTTTAGATTAATTGGATATTTTTTTATCGCAAACATAATAAAAATTGCAAAATTGTCTGTTACAATAAAAAATATGTTACTTTATATTAGCGATTAGACATTTTACATTTATCTGATATATCTTGAAAAATCGTTGACATATTCGGAGAAACATAAGTCTCTCGATTGGAACATATAATTGGAAATGGAAAGCTTGATTACAAATGAAAATTAACAAGAATAACATTACTGTTGTATGTGAAAAAATTTGAAACAATTAAGAGTGCACAAAACGGTTTCACATCGGTCACATCTTGTACCTGGACGTCGGTTTTTTTATTTGTCTTATAAATTACGCTCTGTACTCGTTGACCATGATCTGACTGCATTTTCTCCAGAAAATGAAGCGTCGATCTGTGTGGATTTGGACTGCATGTAGAAAATGCATTTGTAGCAACTTTGAATAATATGTGAAGCTAATAAGAGTTTATAGTCAGCAAGACTCCATTCATTTACGATTCACACGGCAGTAAATTACATGTGTTGTAAATTGTAAGATCAAAAATATGGAAAAAAAGTTTCATTTGAATGTTTTTCTTGTCATTTTTTTAACGGAAAATCACTTATTTTCAGGAAAAAACTAACTTACCAATGAATGAAAAAATATTGCTGCATACAGATTTTTATACTTTTTTGCAATGCATATGAAAAAAAGAATTTCGAAATTTTTTACACGCTTTTTTCAATGATGAACTTTTAAAAAAAAATTTTTAATCCAGTTCTCAAGTTCACAGTTTTTATAGGTTTTCAAATGGAAAAAAAGCGATTTTTCTGATTTTTGGTAAATGTAATTTTTTTAATGAAAGAAAGAGTTATAAATTTGGTCTCATTGGAAAGATATTATTGACCTTTAAATATATCATCCAAAGGATAGCGCTCTGATAACATAGTTTCTTTGAAACACATCACTGGATTCCTAGATCCACGTTCGTCTTCAAAGTATGAAATACTACCAACATATTATATTGAAATTAATTTAATTATTAATACTTGAATATTTCTAAAAACAAAAATATTTATTATTATTCTAAATAATATTTTAACTCTTTAATTTGAAATTGAAATGAATTTCATTGTATTCTCTGTTTGTTATTCATTGACAAAATAAATAATAGAATTAAAGATTGATTAAGATAAAAATACAATTAAGTATAATGTTTTATTATATATTTAAATAATTTACTTGAAAATATTATTATGATTATTTTATTTATTTTTTTATAAACATTTATATTTATTTATAATAGAAATATCAATAATTATTATACTCTTTTTATTTATAATAAGATACATTTAATCATAAAAATTATAAAAAATAATATTTGAGTATACGAATTTACAAGTGTTGTCTGTTAATTAGGAAACCATTTTTATAATTTAAAAATGCTTTTACTTAAACAAATCGCACGGGTTCTATAATTTTCATGTATTTTATTTGATATTCACGTATGGAAAATATTAATTATATCTATATTTTCATGTGAATGAATTTAAAATGCATCTTAAAGGATTTCTGAATATATTCAGTAAAAAATCGTAATAGAACATAAACAAAATATATTACACAAGTTGTAAAAAATACGTATGTATGTGAATGACTACAACGAAACACATATATACATATCAACAAAACGCAAGATATACAGTGGAGGCGGAAACTGGGGGATGTTCGCGCTATATATTTCTTGCGAGGGGAGCAAATTTAATCTTACGCTGCAGCGTCGACACCACACACATGTACAGATATATATATATATATATATATATATATATATATATATATATATATATATATAGTTACATATATATAGAGAGAGAACCATTGTGTGTGTGTGCGTACAGTAACCCCTGCTAGTAAAATCATCCAACCCTCTTGGGCAGAGAGAATGTTGGAGAATAAGTAGTGGATGCCAAACATAACGTTCTTCGATGTTCTCTTTATACGATGATACTCTTGAATGTTATACTTGCAAGAATTTACATTCTCTTACAGTTTGTCATGCCGAATTCTTTGTTTCTTGAAATGTCGCCGAAATACGTTGTCACATTTTATTATGACAAAAATTCGCTACCTAAGACCTTACATAAAAATATAATTATAAAATGTTTAAATATCATACATGTTTATATAAATTGGAATACATTTTATGACATGTAGAAAGAAATAGAAATATAAAAATTAATATTAAACTTGTTATAATCAGTTTAAATTGTAGTCATATTAATGAATGAGTGTATATTGTGGATTATTTGTTTTTTTTTAAGTTCTTTTTTAATAAAGGAATATTGTGTTTAACTTATATTTTAAAAATGTTATTTAAACAATTTTGTCATGGAATAGTTTACTATAATATACTATTTAAATAGATGACAGGCTTCAACATTTTGTTGATTTAATACTTTAATTCGAATTATAATGTTTTGAAACCTTTTCGAAAAAATATAGTATTTATTTTATTATTTAGAATAATGAACATAACAGTTATAGTTTTTCATGTTTTCTATACACATTTTTTGAATTTTTTGATATTTAAAGTTTTTAAATAATTAATACAGTTTAATTATCATTTTAATTAAAATAATTTGATTATTTATCACATAAAGTCTACTTAAAAAAATAATTTTTAACTCAAATAATTCTATTTATTTTATGTTTTCTGCTTGATTAAATTAAATTTTAAATCTGTAAGTAAGAAAATTTACAAAGTAGAGAGAATAATAGTAAAGAGAATTTGTATTACAGTTTCTATAAGAATGTATTATATTATTTACACACAGAGTTTATAAATTCGTTTTATTAAATATTATAAATTTGATTATAATATTTGTCAAATTTAAATGTGTTTCATTAAACTTTTAAATGTTATTTATATATAACAGTGTTGAATATGAAGTTAATCGGTCATCAATTTCATGTAAATTAAAATCTTAATTCTGCTCAGAGCAATAGTATTCGATGTAAAAACTATTATTATATTAGGAAAGCTACTATTATGATTTTATTGTCTTCTAAATATAGATTTGTAATCTAGTACATAACATTAATATAATATACATATGAAATATAAAATAGTACATAAATAAAAGTCAGAGCATAATTGTTAAAAATTATAATATAGGTTAAATATTCTATTATATATATATATATATATATATATATATATATATATATATATATATATATATACGAGTATATATATGAAATTATATGAAAATATATATGAAAATCTATAATGAATTTTCTATAAAATATACATAAAATTTATTTAAAAAAATGTTTAAAGAACAATACTCAAATGATTAAATAATATATAAATAAAATAGTACATAAATAATAGTCAAAGAGCATAATAGTTAAAAATTATAATATAGGTTAAATTTTCTATAAAATATACATAAAATTTATTTAAAAAAATGTTTAAAGAACAATACTCGAATGATTAAATAATATGATGAACAATGAATGTGTTTTTATATAATTATTTGTCAAATGAAAATAACTTTTTAAATGAATGGAAATGCATGGTCAATTTGTTGACGATTTCAGTTGATATTATGTTTTAAAACACTTTTTTCAATAGATATGTTTGTTCATTCGTGATTAAACAACACATTAGTATGAAATTTATTGACATATTTTAATATTTCAAAAACCACAAACCATCAAATTGAATATCAAGCAGACAGTTTTATAAAATCATATATCACTAAAAAAAAATCACAACACAAATACATCCGTATGCACGGATTCATGTTTGCATGTTTGTGTGTGTGTGTGAATATATATATATATATATATATATTTGTACAAATAACAAGCTACACAACAGTAGTGTGGCAACGAAACAAGGCAAACGATGCATATCAAATGAAAATTTCACTGGATGTCGCGATGCGTTTAAACGGTGCATTTAACGTTTTGTTAGATGAAATCTAATTGTGTTACGAGTCCGTTTTGTCTGCGGTCATAATTGTGTTGGCGGGCGGTCAGCCAGGGATGCTACACATCGGGGGGTTAATTATTTCAAAAGGGGGGTCTAATTTATTCAACGTTTGCTTCGCTCTTTTTTATCGGTCGGCGCGATATTATGCGACGTCCGTACGTTCTGTCTACTTAGAAATTAATCCTTGTTCCTTATTTTATCATTGTTTTTCGTGTGTTTGATGGATTGGAAACTATTTTTATGTTTGACATACATATACATAAACATTCATTTATATATATATATATATATATATATATATATATATATATACAATTTAATTAACTTATTTGAAAGATTGACACATTTGCAAATTGAAATATAAAAATTTTATTTGTTAATTTATGTGTAGTATTATTTAAAAAAACACTTTTAATCTATTATTCAATCTCTTACACTATTTCCTGAATATTAATCTTTAGTTTAATAACTATACAACTGAAATGGTTTCAAAGATTGTACATTAATATTTCAACAAACTAATAGGGAAAGAAATAATAAATCTTAATGTGATTTTTAATATTTTTTGAAATGTAAAAATATACAAAAATTTGTGCAAGAATTATAATGAAACGATGATAATTTCCTAATAAGTAAATAGTTTTTTATTGTTAAAAGAAGTGAAATAGAAATAACAATTAAATTATTTCGTGAGTTAAATGAATACATATCAATAGAATATTTATATAAGTACCCAATTTATTATTATTTTATCCATGTCTTTATTATTATTTATTATAAAAGTGGGTTTTAAGGCAAATATTCGTTGAATTCAACTTCAATATATTTTTTTGAAATATAATTGATAATATATATTGATGGCTATTTGCAAGAATATAAATATTTAATTTTGTACGTGGTAACATTCAAATTTTTTTCAAGTATAAAATTGGAAAACACTCTAATAATATGCAATCATGGTTTGTAAGATAGTAGATTTTCACAGCGCAAGAATTAAGCAACTAAAATTTAGTATTTTATTTATTTATGGATTAAAATATTGTTGTGTTCAATCTGTTTATTTTAAAAAAAGTTAAAAATAAATCTAGTTTTAATTACAAATAATTTGCACGAAAAATTATAAAATACCCTTTATAACTATTTAAAAACTAGGAAAACATGTTCAAATATTCAGGATCTTTGAACCAGTATTAAGATTAAAAGTATATATAAAAATCTGAAAAATTTTCACTAAAAGAGTGAAAAATCTTACAGATGATGTTCTATTATCACTGATGTACTGATTTATCTATTATTATTATTATTTTACCTTATTTTAGAAAAGATACAGCATTTTCTAAAAAAAATGGTTGCTACTTGACAGTTAAAAATATACCTTTATTGTAGAATATTTAGTATATTAAACTCTTACATTAATTAGTAAATTAGAGAAATATTTTAAAAAGAAATTTGTATTTGTATATTCAATAAGAGAGGATTTTAATCAAGTGAAACAATAATACACATACCAACAAAAATATCATATTTTATCTAAAATTATCCGTCGATAATAAATTTAACTATTAAATATTACATTTTCCTATTCTATTGTATACAGTATGAATATATATATATATATATATATATATATATATATATATGTACGCGTGCATGTTTTATAAACATCTTTATTTACGTTTATGTACATAAATAATTACACATATACAATCACAGAGAGCACTTGAACAAATCGTCGTAGGAACTATAGCACAATTTAAATACGTTTCTCATAAATACATACGAATTAGCAAAGCAAATACCCGAAGAATTTTTCTGTAATTTATATACGGAATTTATAGCTGTTGTGTGTATTTTTTTCTGGCCGAGGTCTGTAAAAACAATGGCTCGTTGGGTTTGACGCAGGGGCCTTTGCCGGGTTGTTAGTGAAGATGTATTCGTCGTGGCACTTGATTAACATACAAAATATTGCTGCAGAGAATCTTTGGGAGGTTGCTTCTTAACGATCTTTTTTATGGTTCGATGTAACCGTATAGGACTAACTGTGAAATATATATATATATATATATATATATATATATATATATATATATATATATATTTATTCTAACAATGTTTTTACAAGAATGTTATTTTTAAAAATGTTCTTATAAACTTGAAGACAATAAACAGAAATTATACCTTCATTTTTGTTTATACATGAACACACACACACTTATATATATATATATATATATATATATATATATATATATATATATGAGTAAAGATATAACAAGAAGTTCAAGAATATACTAATAAAGTGTTCCTATATTCATATCAGTCTGTGTATTTTTAAAAGATCTACAAATGTATGTAAAATTTTAAAAGATTTTCTGTAGATTTATATTTACATATATATATATATATATATATATATATATATTTATTTAAATAAAAATTTACATGTCATAATTTACTTTTTAATATTTTATTTTAATTAATTGACTTAAAAAATAATTGAAATATTTATGTTTTGATATCTGCATCAACATTGAATACGTACATAACCCCCCCCTCCATATATATATATATATATATATATCTAAGTAAATATTTCACAATAAGTTTAAGAATATACTAATAAAGTGTTGCTATATCCATATCAGACTATGTATTTTTAAAAGACTAGAAAATGTATGTAAAATACTAAATCATTTTCTGTAGATTTATATTTATACTTATGTATATATATATATATATATATATATATATATATATATATATATATATATACATATGTTTAAATGTAAATATGCATGTAATAATTTACTTTTTAATATTTTATTTTAATTAATTAAATTAAAAAAATAATTGACATAATTATGTTTTGGTATCTGCATTAACATTGAATACATACATAACCCCCCCATATATATATATATATATATATATATATATATCTAAGATATCACAACAAGTTTAGGAATATACTAATAAAGTGTTTCTATATCCATATCAGTCTGTGTATTTTTAACAGACCAGAAAATGTATGTGAAATCAAATCATTTTCTGTAGATTTATATTTACATATATATATATATATATATATATATATATATATATATATATATATACATATGTTTAAATAAAAATTTGCATATAATAATTTACTTCTTTAATATTTTATTTTAATTAACTGAATTAAAAAAATTGTAATATTTGTGTTGTGATATCTGCATCAACTTTGAATACATACACTCACACACGTGTATGTGTGTATATGTGAGTGTGCAAAAATACACACACATATATACATACATAATCGCAGAGTATATAAATCTTTTCGTACAACCTCGAACTCCAGTCGAATACGCTATACAAGCATCCGGAAACCTGGAAACGCGATCGTTATCCTGCGAGGTTGTCGAGTAGAGGAAACCTACGGGTGGATCGATTGATAGATAATGGGGGTTGAGTTTATCGCTAAAGGGAACATAAAAAATAGCCCCTCGTATTGACCCCGAGTTCTACAAATGACTACGCTATTTGGTTTCAATTGACAAGCTATTGTTTTCGGCCCGAACAATTGTGTCTAACGGCCTGGCTCGTTGTATTCTATGTGTTATTTTCATCTTCTTTCTGTTCTCCGTTACGAAAGCGTTGCATCGCCAAAGAATTGTGGGTAATGCGCGTTTTTACAACATGCCCTGTATGTTTTATTATTCGTCCGGGTTTGGTCAATTGTGTGTGTATTTTTTTTGTGCAAGGAATTTGATTCAATTTTTCACCACATACGAATAAACACATACATTATATATATATATATATATATATATATATATAATGGAAGTGGGAAAAAATATTATCTTAGATTATTTACTTAGTTTAATTCTAAGTTTCAGTAAATATATAATACCATTATGACTATCATTAAATTTTATTGTTAATAATTATAGTGTTGGTTACATTTACTTTCACAAATAAATATGTATTTTTTAAATGATTTGATTCCTTATCAATATTTAATGATTTTTCAGTATATTATCAGTCTAAAAATAATGAAATCAACATTTAAGTACTTGTTGTAAGTCTTGTCCGTAATCATAAATAATAAATTATTGCATTTTTTGATGTGAATAAATTTATATGATGTATGAAATTTTAAAATTGTAAGAAAATTTATAGACAAAATACTAATAATTTAAGAGAAATAATTTAAAAAAATATAATCGTTATTAATATTTTTAATTAAAATTTTTTGGGGATAATTGTTAAAATTACTTGAATATTTATTTGTTAAACCTGATATAATAGAAAAATATTAATTAAGAGAATTATTCAAAAATAATAATTTCTAATAATCTCATGTTTTTTGATTTATGATTGAAAAATTTAAATACATTAAGTAAATGATTAAAAAATCTGAAATAAGTTTTAATAAGGTACATTTTTTGCATATGTTTTAATCTTTTTATCGCTTGTATATTTTTTAACAAAAATATTGAAATAATTTAATTTTTGAATATGTTGACGTGAATGTAGCTTAAATCAGATAAGTTCTTGTGATGGATTACTCAAACTCGTGATGGAACGGCATGTAATATGCATACTTTCTATTGATAAGAACGGATTTGTAACATTTTACAATATCTTCAATACTGATTTATCTGAATACTGTTGATGTATCCGTATAAAAAGAAATCGTATTATATGGTATATGATATTTATTTAGCTGCAGTTTTAGAGGTAAATGAATATTTTAAACAGAATATCTAGTCCAAATCTGTAAATAATATTAGTTACGGAACATTTTGAGGTGATAGGAAGGAAAGAAACCTCATTTTCTTTGAAAATGATGTTATTTAAGCGTTCTTTTTTTAAAAACACTCATCTTACTTAGGAATAATGACTACTCAAATTTCCATCAAACCTCTATTACATAATGTGAATTCTTGTGAGTGTACTTGAAACTCATGTTTGTTGAATATTCTCCTTGCAGATTTGAGAAAATGAATGCATGGCGATTCATATTTTAATAATCGACAGTGATCTATTAAAAGATCTAAGATAAATTAAACTACATTACTGATATATACCGTATAATACAAGAAGTTCGTACTGTATGTCTGTAATTGATTATAGAAATAATTGATTTTTTTTCAAAATAAATTTTGATTACATATTTATATATATATGAATACTATATTTATTTATAACTGTAATATTTCATTATTTTTGAATCATTATATATATATATATATATATATATATATATATATATAACTTAAACATATTTTATATGTATTTCAAAGTAACAACCAAATCACATAACTAAATAAAAGAATTTGGCGCTAATGACCTTAGCTGTCGACGCGCCTAAGACCCCAATAACCAATCAACCTAAATAAAATAGTACTAAATATTTGTAAAATTCTAAAAAATGTGTTTTTTTATAAAATTGTTTGGATTTTTCAACATAATTAATGACATTCTAAATTTTGTGTGTTAAATCATCCCTTATATTGTCAAGTTCATATTTACACATCAAATCAAGTTCTCTCTCTTTCTCTCTACATGTATATATATATATGAATATTACGCAGAACCATGGTTCCTTTAATTTATTTATTATTTTTGAACCCAATATGCTTATAATTTAAACTACTATATGTAATATATAAACATCGGTATTATTTTACTTGCTTTTAATAAATAAATAGTCTCTTTTGATTTATTTATTGATATATTCTCTAGCTGTTTATATTATAAATGTTAAATAATGGTGTGAGTACTTATCTTAGTATGAATTTACACAATTAATATTTTTTAATAAATTGTATTTCATATAAATTTATTCTCTTGAATATTTAAATAAATGATAATAAATAGAAATACATATATATATAATTATAAACAAAATATCTAAATATTTCCAATAATTTTTCAAAACAGATTGTATATTTATGAAAGCTTTTGAGGGTTTTTTTTAATACACTCACTTTAATTTTTGTACAAAAAACTACAAGTATTGAAAACATTGCCTTGTTGTTAAGTGTTTAAAAATTAAAGATTATAAAATGTATTTTTCATTAAATGTAATTAATAATAGTATAAAAATTTAAATTTATATTTTGATTAAGATTTTGTCAGTGTTTTGGCTGGGAATAAAATCTGATTTATAACAAGCCTAGATTTAAAGACTATATCTTATTGTCATTTTATAAATGATTATAATTTTAGATTGAATAATGATTTGGCTAAAAATATTCAGTCGAGGTACATGAAACGAAAAAGTTCAATCGTGTTTACTGAGAAGAAGCTTGCGCTCAAAAATACTGTTTGAAATATATTGAATATGTTGTCGGCATTAAAATACAAAATCGAACCTGAAACGGAAATAAAAAAAAACGCATCCGACTTTAAAAAACATCAAAAACACACATCACGTCTAAGGACGCGTACCGCCGAAAAAGACAGCGCCGTTTTTCTATTTATCTCGGCGCGTTGCCGCTACGGAACGCAACGAAACGAATATAGAGCGTTGTGGCAGAGGTGCCGGGAAATATTGGCGGACGCGCACGGCACAGTAAAGAAGACGCGATATTACGAACGAACGCCCGTCAGGGGTGAGAAGGTGTGGTCTGGTAGGCGCCGTTCGAGGCGCCGCGCGGCGTCCCAACGTCTTATGCTCACTTTAGCACCGCGGCGGCGGGTTTGTTGTAACGTTGCCCCTCGTTTCCTCCGTCTTTCTAACTGCCTTGCGCACACACCCCACCTCATCTTATCCAGCGTTTCTACTGTACTTCTCTGCTGCTCTGTCGGTGAACGAACGCCTACGAGTTCACTCTCTTGTTCAGATACCGTCATGTAACGGAAAGAGTAAGGAAATTGTAGAGGAATGCGGGTTATTTGCACGTTTTTCTGCTTACTGATAAATTATCATGAACGTATTTATGGGACTATAAATAAATTTGTGTGACGTTGAACAAAGCGTTGACAATTTTTACACAATTCCTTTTAAATATTTTAAAGTCTTTAGACGTATCTGGAAGATTATTTTTAATTCAATACAGGTTTCGTATCGACTTCTTATTAAAATAACTCTTGCTTCAGTTCATAAGTATTTTTATTCAAGTAAATTGGTAATAAATATGTTCTTATTATTAATTAAAACTTACAACACAAGTTTAGCAATTTATATATATATATATATATATATATATATAATAGAAATAATACATTCTTCATATAAATTCTTTTCAGATAAAGCGATTTCCATGCTTTGAAATTTCAATCCTCTTTTAATTTCTCAATCATTTATTTATAGACTCATTTTTGTTTTTAATAATATTTGATGACGATCTGATAAATAAAATTATATAAAAATTGCATGAAATAATTATTAAATAGATGAGATGTGAGTACATGTGATGAGTACAAGAGATGTGTGTACATCTAGCTAATACATGATATTTTTTTAGTCAGAAAAGAGATAAATTATTCATATTTGTTGCATAAAAAGAATAAACGCCAAGTTATGAACAGAATTAAGATAAATAAAATATTTTAATTTATGCGCGAAAATTGCTGCTATGAATTATTATAAATTGGAAATATATTTGGTTGATAAGAAAATAATTGCGGTTTTTGTATTCCGAATCCTAACCTTACTTTTTTCAAAGAAAGTGTTATTTCATTTTGTTCATGTTAATATCATTTTAAAGCTCATTTTTTGGTCTACATTTTTGGTAAAATCTACTTTGGTGTTATTAATAATTTTGCATCAAATTGAGATATTGAATTAAAGATAGAGAAAAAGTAAATAACAGAATTTTTTTGTATGAGTTCGACAGTTTGTAAAGCAGCGAAATCTGTCCGTTAACTAAACAATGCTTTTGATGTGGGTACTGTTAAAGAGCGTACGGTGCTATAATAATTTCAAAAATTGCATGCTAGGGACGAGAGCCTTGAAGATAAAAAAGGTCGTGAGAGTCCTTCTTCAGTTCATAATAACCAACTGAAAGTGTTAGTTGAATCAAAACCACGCATAATTCATGAGCTTAAACAAAAGTCAGCCATTATTCATCCAACAGTTCTGGAGCAGTTAAAACAGTTAGGAAAATCAAAAAAGCTTGTCATGTATATGAATTTGAAGGTCATAAACCGCAATTATTTTCCTATCAACCTTATATAATTTTCAATAGGTGGGATACGTACTTTTGGCTCGAATTTAAAAAAGTAAGATTTATACTACAGCTCAAAAAAATCAAAATGTTTAAATTTCTAATAAACATCAATTAAGTTTTTTGAACTTCATCTTTTTTAATAGAAAAATTATCTTCGTTGTTAAAAAAAGAAAAGAGAAAGAACTATTACCAGTAATCGCCTTAAAATTAAAATTTTATATTTATTGTTGAAAAGATAATAAAAGGGTTTTTTTAAATATTTTTCTGAAGTTATAGCTTTATATTCATTTACTTTTACTTAATATATGTTAAGTGTGGTCTACAAGTTCACAACCAAGCATACAAGAAGATCTTTAGAGAGATTGTTTTCAAAATGTTTTTTTCTTTATTTCAGTGTATTTTTGGTATCTTCTACAATACAAACACATTTTTTTTTAAAAATAATCAAGGACAGTTGTTCTTCTTTGTCTTATTCTTTATCTGTTGCATCTTATTCTCCGAAGATCAGATTTTAAATTGAAAATGAAAAGTAATTTATAAGAACTAAACTGTGTTATAAAATGAGGAATAGATTATCATTCTACAACGAACGAAATCCTTCCTTACTTTTCAATGACAGATTGATCTAAAATATTTAATACTGAAAATAAAAAAGTATCAGCAGGTAATAAATTCAGTACCTGTAATTTTAGTATCTCTAAAACAACATTTATGGTAATAAGTATTCTTTTTTTGGAAGCATTATCGTGAAATGAACGGTTTTTTTGATAGAATTTATTTATAAAACTATGATAGCTTCTTCTAATTAATGTTTTAAAGTTATTTCGGATGTAACATACATAATATTTACGCTTAGTTTGATTTTATTTGGATTTATCATGTTTTATTGTGAAAATTTTATCCTTAGTTTATGTTTGACTGTTTTTATGTTTTTTTTAATCATTGAGTAACATTCTTTCTGGCAACTAAAGAAGCCTGTAGATAGAATTGAAAATGAATTGAATCTACTTAAGTTTTCTAATATAGAAAACTGGTAACGATTTCAAAAATTTCGGAACACAAATATACCAGGCTGGTAAACTGAAATATAGAAATATAGAAATGAAATATAGAAATTTAGAATGTGGACATTTCCACTTTCCCTTACACGAGACGTCAATGAGTGCCGCTGACATTGTGCTTCGTTCCCGTCGCAATAGACGGATACGAGCAGATATGGCGGGAGCGTCGTGAAATACGACCGCTAGTAACGCGACCCGCGTTGCCATCTAGTGTACGGATGTCGTACCAGAACGGATTTCTTTGTTTTACTTGATGAGTTCGCTGTTTGAGTTATTATGATCGTTTTTATGTATGCGGTGTACATTTCTCCACGTGTGTATATGTGTGTATGTATGTTTGGGTTTTTGATGTTAATTTAATGTCGTTCTGTCTGCGAGTGTGATTCTTAAATGTGTTTTTATTACCGAGATATTATTGGATTTTTACAAGTGGATTTCATTTTGTTGATGTTACGTTTGTCCTTTTCGGTCTGGTTTCGAGAAATGGAATTAATTAAGTTTTTTTCCTCTAGATACATATGTAGTTTATTTAAATGATTGTATTATTTGACAGTGTTTGATTTAAAATGTCACAGTCAGTTTATATTACTTACACTATAATTATGTAGTTAAAATGAAACGAAAAGTAAAAAATAACAAGTGGTAAAATTGATTAATCACAGTAATGTTGAAATAAACATAAAAGATTGATTGAAATCTGTATTCATAAATAAATGAGAAATACACCAAGAAAAAAAGTCTTGAAAATCTCAATAATTATCACGTTTTAACCGAAGCGGAAACTATATTTGATATTCAAGAAATTACTTTGAAATTTTCTTATGTTTCAAAATGAATTTAACTGAAAATTGATTCTTTATGAAACTTTACATTTTTGGCTACAACCAATTGATTCAAATTAAGTTACAATAATTTATCTGATTTTTAAATAAAACAGATTCCTGATTTTTGAAATATGTATTTGTGTTATATTTTAAGAAGTTAAAAAATATGTTAAAATATTAATTGTTTGTTATTTTAATGACATCATTATTTCCAAACTAAACAGACACAAAAACATATCGAGTTTTATTTAAAAATGATCAATTTTCTATACTATATATAAGAAGAAAACAATAAGTGTCGTTAAATTTGTTTTATGTCCCTTATATATTGTATATATATATATATATATATATATATATGTCGAATATTATATATATATATATATATATATATATATGTCGAATATTATATATATATATATATATATATATATATATATATATGTCGAATATTGGCTTTGTTATTGCGATTTATAGCGTACTTTAATGACTGAAGAAATATTTGATGTGATGTTGAATTACTGGATGCAGCATTCAAATAAAAAAAGGAATAAACTAAAGTATCAAACTGAAAGTATGTTAAAATGCTAAACCCTAACCCCAAAGTCTCTATTAACTAAACTATTATGATTCTACTAAATACTCAATTAAAAAAAAGAGAGTAAAGTGATTTGATTCAGAAATTGCATGATAGTATATTTTTATTTATTATTTATTTTATTAAAACGGACATGAGATCTTTATAATTTTTCAAAAATCTGAATTCTTTCTAGATGAATATTTCAAAATATAAATAATTTAAAATCTCATTAAATATATTTTTTTTAAATAAGAATAGATATTTAAATGTTGCAAATAGCCTTTTAACTCGACAATAAAAATACTTTGAATTGCAGAATATTATTTTTGAACAATAAAATATTGTTTTATTGAATAACAATTACAAATATTAAAATATTCACATAGTTTTAATTAAATTGTCTATTAAACACATATGAACAACTTGACAAATAAATTTTTCCTCACAACAAATCATACAATATTTTACTGATCAAACATTTTCAATAATTAAAAACATTTTATTTTTCTTACCAATTCTTTCATTTTCAGAATGTTAAAATATAGAAAAAGTTCATTTATAAAATTGTATATATTTTTATATATTTCTAATTATTATATCTAGTTGATTAACGGAAGGAGTTAGTTGAATCAGAACCATGAATAGCAATTCGAATGCTTGCACAAAAGTTAAGTGTTAGTCACCCAACAGTCCTGTACCATTTAAAACCATTAAAATTAAAAAAATGTAAATGAATTTGAAGGTCATAAACCACAATTATTTTCTACCAACCTAATAGAACGAATTATTGATATAAATTATAATTTAACAAAAAATCAACGGAATGTTCTAATAAAGAGAAAACGGGCTATTAAATTCAACTATTTTTACCAATTTTTTAAATTATTTATTTATTTAAATCTGATTCTTTCTTCTTAAATGTTTCACTTTTAATGAATGTTATTGTATTCCTAGAAAAATATAATTATAAGAATTGTGAAAGCACCTGTTTAAAATAGCAAACACAGCAGAAGTTGTTCTAATAAAGAACAAAGGATTTAGAATTTACTGATTTCTCTAATGTAATTTATTCCTAAACACCTTATATCTATATCATTGCAAAATTCAGTATATAAATAAATAGAAATTTAAATTAATATACAATGCAATATGTATATATATATATATATGTAAATTCAGATATATATATATATCTGTAAGACAGACAAAGATAGAGGAATTAAAGTCGTGCAGGCTATAAAATACGCTAGCCGGGTGCGGCAACGATAGAGACATTAAGAAATTGGCCCTTCCTACAGTAAGGGCTGAGTCGGATCATCATTATACTGATGATGCTAGCGGATTGAATTCACTAAAGAGACAGGATTGCTCATACTTAGTGTTCTCATATATATATATATATACATATATATATATATATATATATATATATATATATATATATATATATATATAAATTATTAGGAATTATAGTTTCACTTTAATCTTATAAAAAATTATATACAAATAAAAGCAATTTACAAAGTTTGCTTCATTTCAATAATACATACAATTATTTTATTTTTTTAAACATTTAAATGTGATATTACAAAATTTAAATCTTCTTTTTAAAAACTACTTCTATCATGTGATATTACAAAATGGTAAAAGTAGTTTTTGACAGTGACAACGATTCGCTTAATATAACCAAAATATTTGATTTGGTGTAAATGTGTGTTAATAATAATATGAGATAATTGAAATAGCTTATTGTTTTAAATTTCTGATTAACTGTTGAATTAATAATGGTATATATATAAGTGTATATATATATATATATATATATATATATATATATATATGTATATATATATATGTATATAGGTTTATATATATATATATAAGTATATATATATATATATATATATATATATATATATATATATATGTAATCTCTCTATAATTCAAAATCAATCCCCTACACACTTTTTGAAATTTTTATTCGTGTTCTGGCTGATAGAGATCGCCTGGTATCTATTCTGATTGGTTAACATCAGTCACATGTATGTAGCTCTCTCATGGTGTACAACTAAAGAAGGTATACGAGTTCAGTGTCGAACTGATAAAAAAAATATTGAAAATATTGTATTCATGGAAGCATTATAGTAACAAAAATGTTATAATTTTAACATTGTATTTCCCTGTTAATTTTTATAAACTTTTCTAACAATATCTTACGACTTATATTTAAAGCAGATTATTTGTGCGTATAAACTGTTTAATTTATATTATTTATTATGAAAGAACAAACATTATGCGAGCTGGGGGTACCCCTGCCCCGTGGATGGGTGAACGCAGCTTGCAAGGGTCAGAGCGCCCTGGTTATATATTATAATAGTATATAAAATAAAAACTATCCTACAATAATAAAATGTGACAAATATTCAAACGCATACACACTTTCATTCACACTAAACATACGCACACATAGTGAGACACACACACACACGCATATATATAAATATATATATATATATATATATATATATATATCAATTTAATTAATATATTTCAGTATAATGAATGGAATACTCGTAGATAAACACAAATTAAAGAGATTTGTGCAAAAATGTTTAATAAAATAATGAATTAATAATTAAAATTGGTTATCTTAGTTAAATAAAAATAAGATTCATTAACCTGTAAGCTAAATATCACTTTTATAATTATCATATATATGATATTATGGGAAACGTTTTCTTATAAATGTAACAACATAATCAAATAAAGAATTATAAATTTTTTGATTTAAAATGATAGTAAAATATTTTGTTATAAAAATAATTTTTAGCATCAATGTTAATCATTGAAATATATATATATATATATATATATATATATATATATATATATATATATATGTAAGGGTAAATTATATAGAAAACAATCATTTCCGAAACATACCATTAAAAAACTTCAGATTTCATGTAATTTTTAAATAAACAGTCATATCAGTAACAGATACTTTATTAATGGTATTTCTGTTACTCTATATTCGTTAAAAAAGTATTTTTTTAGTTTTTCCTCAACTTGGATGTAGTAAAATAGCTTTAAAGTGGAAATAATCGTTCTAAAAATTATTCTTCACATTCAGAAACAATGCGTTTTCTTTTACTTGTTTTTCCTATAACAAGTTTGACTTTCATATTTTATAAAAACTATCTTATGATAAAATCGTTCCATTCGTTTCTTTTTCTAATATCTATATTTATTAATTGGATGGTAGTAATCGCCTGAAAATGTTTTGTGATAATAGAACCAATAAAATTTTTTACAAGTATTATCTTCCAACACAAACAGCAAAAAAGATAAAAAAAGGTTTAATAAATGATGATTGACAATTTTTATTTGTAACTCAGCACTCTGAAAATTGAAATGCACATAAGTTAGTATTAAAATGATCAATAATTATTTCTTAAATATTTTTAATCAGAAAGTACTTTGTGGGTTGTGAGGTGAGAGAAGAAATTATTTGTGAAATTGACTTTAGCCACTGTACGAGAATTTTTTTGACACATTACAAGTATTTTAGCATTTCATAATGTCAAAAATAACTATTCTCAATTAGTTAAAATATATTAAGATGGATACAGCACAAATTGTTTTGTTTTATAAGTTTAATTATTACAAAATACTACACTCTGATTTTTATTATCTAGAGCTATGTGTTTGTATATAATCAACGATAAAAATTGAATAGATTCCAATATATTTGTTTATATATTGAATTTTTAAATTGTTTTTAAAAGTATACAAAAATTATTTTATTCATCTTTTACACTTTTAAAAAATATATGTATATCGTATATAAAATT
The DNA here is from genome assembly GCA_034766995.1 of Acanthacorydalis orientalis. NCBI lineage: Eukaryota > Metazoa > Arthropoda > Insecta > Megaloptera > Corydalidae > Acanthacorydalis > Acanthacorydalis orientalis. Next base: position 5,463,420 of record CM068317.1, on the reverse strand, counting down.
TCCTATCAAATGAGATTTGACTATTAAATTGACTTGAGTTAAGTGTTTGTATAAAGTGTAAAGTGTGATTCTGTTTATGTTGATAATCCTGTCACTGATGGATGAGTCGCCTAGCGGAGGCAAATGGATGACACACGTAGAATTGATTATGGAGCAACTCGACTGCATTCAGCATTCCAGCCAGTGTAGAAATTACGGATCTGAACAGAACAGTTCAAATAGCAGTCAGCCTTAGTTCACTATCCATACGTAGCATTATAATTTACTTTCACTCGTCGAACTCATCACACTCATCACATGTATTATTATCGTGATAGTACATCACTTATTTTTTACTTATACACACATACACATACACACACACATATATATATATATATATATATATATATCGATCGAGGATACCGATATAATTAAATTAATTTCTATATAATCTTTAATAAAAGGTAAATTAACTTTTGCGTTATTAGAATTTACACAACAAATTACAAACTAGTTATTTGAATATACAAACATAAACATATAAAATAAACAACTAAAATTTCCAGAACTGTATAAGTTAAATGTATGAGAATTAAATACACATTTGAAATAGAAACAAGATCCGCAGTCAAAAATTAAAAACAAAAACGATTTATTACATAAAGAAGACTTTATTTGGTTAAAATAGTAATATATGTAATTATAATTTTTCAAATTCTATATGTTTTACTATTTACATAAATTTTATTTTCTATTCAACAATTTAAAATTATTAATCATTCTATTGTACGAAAAATATAAAATTATATGTTGTTACTATATTCATTTTCACACATAAATTAAAAAATTAAACAAAAATATGTTTTATCTATTCAAAGAATATGATTTTAATATTATTATTAGTTACTTCCATTACTTATTAAGTAAATTAAGATAGG
>CM068317.1:5440000-5457500 GCA_034766995.1 Acanthacorydalis orientalis | reverse complement strand
TGAAATCTCCTTTAATTTATTTATATCTTCATAGTTTGTAAAAAAATAATAACAAAATTAAGGGAGCTTGTTCTGGACATGTATTTAAGGTGTATAAAATTTCAACCCTATAACATTGGTATCCAAGTCAAAAAAATTATCAAAAATCATTATATTTTTCGAACAGCAAACTTATGCAAACCTTAAATGATTAATATCTTTTGAATACCATCACTGATATCTCTACTAGCACAAGTTACAGATAAAAAGGAAACTAAGAAGTGATCAAAATTTGTGACTGACTCCTTTTCAGTAAACTATTTTGTAAACTATATTTCATATACGTCGAGAATATGAACTAGAGATATTCATTATATATATATATATATATATATATATATATATATATATATATATATATATATATATATATATATATATAAATTAATAATAATTATTATTTCAAGATCTTACAGGAATGATAATTTTATGGAACACATTTATAGGACATCTGTCTAATAAATAACACATTTTAATAAATTTATTTAAATTATATTTTGTTGTTTGTGACGCAGTTTTTTTGTTTTCTCGAAAATTATTTATATTTTATCTAACTACATAAAATTATTTTAGATTTGATCATTTATTTAAATAGAGAAAAAGAATGTGTATCAATACTTATTTTAAAAAATAGCTTATTTTCTAAAAAGAATCAATAAACTGAGTCAGTGTCTGGTAATTTCTATTAAACCATCCATAATGATACCAGTTAAGATTAACCGAACGGGTTTATCACTTCATAGTACAGAAAGGGTTAATCTGAAGTATTTCTGTATTTATTTATTAACGAATCGAATAGTTGAAAAGTGTGATCTGAATATCAGTTTTGACTTACGGAACTTGATATGTGTTTTTTCTTTGGAAAAGATAATTTCGAATACTTCATAAAATTGAATTTGATTATATATATATATACAAACACACACACATATATATATATATATATATAGAGAGAGAGAGAGAGAGAGAGAGAGGGTGAGGGTGAGAAACTTCCAAACATTCCACTAAATTCATAAAATAAAAAAAAACTATAAACTGTTATCAGACAATTTCAATATGTAACAAAACTTCACCTTCCTCGAACAACTCCTTAAACATTTAAGTACGTATTATACGTTATATGCATATCGTTTCTTATATCTACATCATTAAAAAAAAAAACGCCACTACTAGATTTTTATATTAGCATTTAATGTATCCGCGTGGTATCAAAAAGATAAGATTGTGTGTGTATGTGTTTTTTTATTGTTATTATTTCTTCACTTAGCAATACCACCTTCTGAGTATCGCTTTTATGGCATATATTGATCGTTGTACGGAACGGTTCGCGCGCTTCACAACGGCTATAAGAGCCTCTGGTTACATGGCTACTTGTTAATCATCTACTTGTTATCGCGAAGAATTCGATGCTCAATCATAAATCAAAAATATTCAGTCTATGATGCAATCGTGCGAGTTGTTGTTCACCTTTTTATTTGTATTTTATTCATAAGGCGTGGTCAGATCTAATATTTTTACAATACGTTTTCAATATGTTTAAATGATTTGTTTTATTCTCTTATCTAACTATATTCTTTTATTCTCTAATTAACAGTTTGTTTTAATTAAAAACATACACCCTCTGTCATATCAATTTGTCAGTCACGTGTGTCCTTACTGATAACACAATTCCATTAGGGATGGTTTAATAGAACTTACTGGACACTGACTCAGTTTATTGAGTATTTTTTGAAAATAAATCATCAATAATTTTTGTATCAATAATGAATGTGTATCAATATTTTTTTAAACAATTATTGATACACAATCATTTAATCGATTCAAATAAATAATTAAATCTAAAATAATTTTAAATAATGAGGTAAAATATAAATAATTTCGAAGACAACTTAAAAAAACTGCGTTACTAGAAACAAAATATAATTTAAAATATTTTATTAAAATGTGTTAATTATTAGACAGATGTCCTAAAAATGTATTCCATAAAATTCTCACACCAATAAGATCTTTAAATAATTATTGGTTTTTAAACTTAATAATACATAAAAAATATAAAATGGTAACCATATAATTAACATAAATATGAGATGTAAATAAAAAATATCAAAAATGAACGATTTATGCATTAATAATACAATAGATAATAAGTCAAATATTTGAAAAATGATGTAAATATATTAACCAAATTTCAAATAATTAATCAGCAGTTAGTAAAGTAAATCGTGGTAATAAATAAAGACATAAAAAACGATATAATTATTTGAATAAAATGATTTGTAATTGATGATTATGATTTAGTTTTGTAAGTTTTCAAATCAAAATAAAATATTTTTCATTATAATTTTTATAAAATTATAGTTTATTAAATGATTTTTGTGCATTTCAGTAACAATTATAAGATTCATAAAACACATGGAATATAAACGACTTATTTTTATGAATTTTATTTTTACATATCTGCTATCTACAGAAAATAAATAATTCATAGCGAGTAGCAAAAAATAAAATAAGAAAATAAATACATGCATATGAAATAAATCTAGTGAATATAAAAATTAATGATTTTTTTTATATATTTCAATAACAAAAAAAAAACATTACAGCATTGAATATGATTGTATTTCCTTATAAAGTAAATCTATCACAGTGTTTATACTCTATTTTGTTCTATTCATCTAAATTTACTATTTTCAATATTGACGTGGACATATATATATATATATATATATATATATATATATATATAAATATAATACATAGATGATAGGCGGATACATTTTTATATATTGTATAAATATTTATATTTGCTTATTTTATTTACAACAAATAATCAAATATGTTACTTTCTTTCGAAGACAAACACAATATTGAAATATTTATTCGAAAATTTTAGATCATATTAAAAAGATAAGTTTAATATTAGTATTGTATCATATATATATATATATATATATATATATATATATATATATATATATGTATATACATATATACATATATATATATATATATATATATATATATATATATTAATACTAACATTTAAAATCTTATATAAAAATAAATATATCATACTAAAACATTTGTCCACGTTACAATATTGAACTAAATATCATCTCTATGTATAATTCGATTAAAAACTAGACAACACCATATAGATCTAGAGTATTGAAAAGAATGATTACATACTGGATTAGACTTGAGAGATTATTAAAAAATAGGTATTCTAAAATTTGATTCGAAATAATTTAAAACACCATATGGAAAAAATATAACTTTGATACGTAATTAAGAAGTTTCTAATCAAAACAGTTAACGAGAATATATGGCTTAATCAGTCTATAATAAAATTAAGCAAAGAATTCTTCAAGCTTAGTACAAAAATAGAAAGAGTGAACAGTTAGATTTGACCTTAAAAGACTAAACTTAACTAAATAAATTCTTATTCAAAAATATATAAAGAAATTGAAACAAATTGGGAAATGGACTGTTCTTTAAAATTAACTGATGTAACAATCAAATTAAAAAAGAAACAGCTGTTCAACTCATATTGAAAAGTGATTTCAAATTACAATTTAACATAAAAGAGATTGGGTGTGAAAAATATTAATAAATTAGATTGTTAGGAAAATAATTATGGTTTTTATTTTCTGATTCCTAACCTTACTTTTTTTAAAGACCTTCTTATTTCATGGTGTTCATGTTAATATCATTTTAAAATGCATTTTTCGGTCTGTATTTTGGTAAAATCAAATTTTGTTTTATTATTAATTTTGCTTAAAATTAGGCTTTTGAATTAAAGATCGAAAAGAAGCAAATAAAAACATATTCTTGTGTGAGTTCAAAACGGTCGATAAAGCAGTAGAAACTGCTCGTAAACTAAACTATACTTTTTGTGTGGGTAATGTTAAGGAAGGTATGTTTCAGTGCTGATTCCAAAAATTCTTACTGGGGACGAAAGTCTTGAAGATGAAGAAGGTCGTGGGCGTCCTCCTTTAGTTTATAACGACCAACTGAAGGTGTTAGTTGAATCAAAACCACGCACAACAATTCGCGAGCTTGCACAAAATTTAGACGTTACTCATAAAACAGTTCTGAACCACTTAAAACAGCTATAAGAATCACAAAAAGCTATAAATGTATATGAATTTGAAGGTTATAAACCGTAATTATTTTTCTACCAACAAAATAGAATGAAAAATTTGTTACATGGGAAAAAATAAAACTTGGCATATATTTTCTTCTAATGACCTCATTACAAAAACATAAGAATACATTTCCTAGCAGATTGGAAACACATGTTCAAGAAATTCTCAAATTAACGAAGTACGAAGACTAACTAAGCCATTTTTATTTTGTCAAAAATTATCTAAAAAACACAAGTGAACTCATCGATACAATAAAATAATAATCATAACACAAAGACGCTAATGTAAAGGCCAATTTATAATTTGATAAATACTTGTAAAGAAAGGAAAACACGAAATTAAATTAAAAACAGAATCTAAGTATAATTTAAATAGTAAGTTGAATATTGTTCTTAAGCATCGCATTACATATATATATATATATATATATATATATATATATATATATATATATATATATATAATGTATCATTATATAAATAGAATAATTATTAATAGGCGAATAGGATCCAGTCCTTTAGAGTTTCAGTTTTAGCCCAATTAAATATATGATTATAGTTTTGTATAATATCAATAGGAAATAATAAAAAGAAAGTATTATTGATGTCATTATTGAATTTGTAAAAGTATGTGAAAACTAGTTAATTGGATTTGATTTTGTTTACAAGAATGTAATTAGAACAAAACTACTATTATTTCATTATGATAGTTGGGATTCAAGCTGTGTTTTATGAAGTATTCTTGTATAGATTTTTATATACATATATATATATATATATATATAATGTGTGTGCATGTGAATATATACGTTTGTATTTATAAATGTAGTGTTCGAGTACATTTAACAAGGTAAACTTTTTTTGCCCACATGATAGTATGTTGAAGTTAATGTGTTCAACGTATCAGTGGGACTGACGGGGGGGCACATATCGAACGCACCCACAGTGTCTGATCAGGTCGGTGTGGTATTTTATATGCCCGCTATCTGTACCATGCTCCTGGTACTAATTAACAGGCGATAAAGACAAACGTTTAACAGGACTGGTTTCATGGACAGTTTACGTGATATGCCGCCTGCGCGGCTGTGTTTGAGATCGCGGTAGGCTGCGAAACTCATGATGCGGGTCTTTGAGGCTTGCTTTCAATGCAATGTACTCACACACACGTTAATATATATATATATATATATATATATATATATATATATATATATATATATATAGTTTAATGTACACAGGGTGTGCAGTGACTTTCTGTTAATACTTGAAGATTTCATTCATTGAGTTATTATTTGTCTGATATGTCGCATGAAAATCGATCTGATTATTAACATCGTTAATGATTATTCAAATAAACACATATGCTTTTACTATGCTTTTTTATTCATGAGCATTGATTTTAAATTATTATTTTTAAATTTCAATTTTAGATTAATTTTCATCTCAAATGTTATTTGAATATTTCTATAAATTTCTACTCTACCTACATGTACAAACGTACATGTAAGTAAATATATATATATATATATATATATATATATATAAATATATATGTGTGTGTGTATATGTGTAAATCAGTAAGATGTAGCCTTCATGAGCACTAGAGACCTGCTTGCTGAATGGCGATATGTAGTTCTTTCGGATCGTTATGGGAATTACTCTACTACTTGAACCGGGCCATAATTACCTTAGTTGTCGACGCGTACTTAAACTTCAAATACCAACAACATCCATTACTTTAAGTTATACCTTGCTCCATGAAATCGCCATCATATTTGAACTATACTAGTTATGAGCTCCAATGATTGGTATTTGTTATTGTTGGGGATGGGTAAGATTCTTCAGATACATCACAGAATGTATACGAGGGTGAAGGTGGAAAGTTTCAAACCTGAATAAGAAAACAACATTTTTTGAATTTATTTTTATTTATTTCTGAACATAATTTCCATTTAGCTCTATACACTTCTTCCAACGACCTTCTAGAGCGTTTATTCCAGACTTATAAGCCGGTTTGTCAAGATTCTCAAAATAGTCATTTACAGAGTAGCTGATTTTATTTTAAATATTTTTTGACCGAGCCATTTTTTGAGGTTAGGAAAGAGATAAAGTCGCTTGGGATTAAATCTGGTGAGTATGGTGGGTGGGAAAGCAATTCGAATTTAATTCATTAATTTTAGTCATCGCAACAACTGAAGTGTGGACTGGTGCATTGTTATGATGAAACAGCACTTTCTTTTTCACCAAATGTGGCCTTTTTCTTAGATTTAATCATTAAAATGCTGCAATAAGTTCGAATAATACTCTCTATTAACTGTTTTTCCTTTTTCAAGCTAGTCAATGAAAAGTATTCCATGTGTATCCTAAAAGACAATAACCTAATCAGCAGATGGAATTGTCTTTACCTTCTTTGGAGTTGGTTTGCCTTTACCGGTCCAATTTTTTCACTATTGTTTGATCTCAGGAGTATAGTGGTGGACCCAAGTCTCGTCATCTGTTATATATCGAAGTAAAAATTCGGTTGTATTACGGTTATAGAGTGCCAAACAATTGATTAAAATATCCTTTTAACATTGTTTTTGGTCAGGAGTGAGTAAACGTGGCACCCATCTAATGCACAGCTTTGTCATACCCAAATGTTCGGTTAAGATATGGCATACACGTTCGTTGATATGATAAAATTCTTTGCTATCTCACTCACTTTCACTTTACGGTCTATCAAAACGCTTTTGTGGATTTGTTCAATAATTTCTGGTGTAGTCACTTCAATGGGATGTCCACTGCGTTGTTCATCACTGATGCTCGTCCGACCTATTTTAAATTTAACAACCTAGCACTTAACTATTGTATTCGACGGAGAGGAGTCTCTCAATGTTGAATCCGGCTCGTTTTTTATATCGATTGAACTTAAGCCTTTCAAAAACAAAAAATTATTCATGATACGAATTTCCTTTTTTCGATTTTTGAAAACGATGCTTGAGATGTTCACTTCAGCGGTCCGTCAAAGCAATAGTGAATAATTTTTGTATTTATTCCTTCAGCCAATCATGGCAGACTTAATTTGATCGTCAGAGTCAAAATTTCTTCCTTTAAGATTACACTTTAGCTCCAGAAATAAATAGAAGCCAGATGCTGCTAGATCTGAAAGAGAGTGTAGAAGAACATTAAATTTATTCCCCTTTCAAGGCTTCTTGGTTGAGTTTTAAAGTATGTGGTTTCATATTTTTATTACAAAATACATTGCATGTAAATAAGATAAACACCTCTACTTACTTTATTGAAGGTTTCAACGTTCCATTGAAAGTTTACAGATGGTTAATTAATTTTTGAATGCAAAAATACTTGATAATATTATTACACATTAGCAAAACTGTTTGTACAATGATTGTGATGATGCTAGAAAATAAATTCCCCATTCGAAAGACGATATACTATGTTTTCTTTCCTGGTGTGTTTAATTCAAATTTGTACAACCATTTAGTAGTTATAAGGTCCTGTGCAAAAATTTTTAGCTATCCTCGCATTTTTTCATAACTACAAACTCATACACAAAAGAAATAATCTAAAAATAAATTTATAAATATCGTTTATGAGTAAAGAATAATTTTACATTAATAGGAATAAATTTAAGTGATTTTTTTGAAATTTATTGAAGGTTTAAAGAAATTCTAAGTCTTTACAAAGAATTTAAAGTCAAATTCACATCACTATTTTTTACCATAAAGATATCTATTCAGATTTCTATTAACAGTCAACTTGCTCTCTCTCTCTCTGTATATATATATATATATATATGGTAATACATATATTTATATACACATGAATCAATTTATGTTGTACAGCTATCAACGATCAAATAAAGTACCTTGAATGCAATCAATATCCGATATATGCTTACTATTCGAAGCACACACACACACATATTCATATATATATATATATATATGCGTGTGTGCGAAGGTAGTGCGATTGGTTTAACGATTTGCGAGTTGTACCGCAATGCTCACGTCGATATTTATTTTTATTATATTCCTGATCACCCGCTGCTACATACGTGAAGCAAGAGCGTTTGTTAAAAGAACACACACGTTGCCCGTAGCCGGAGTATTTAAATATTAACACTGTCGATAAACTGATTCTCAATATATCAACGCGATGCACTCCATTGCTAAGTAATGTGAATAAATGATATGCTAATATATGGCCGGTCGATTGAAAGAATGCGGTAAGTGCAGTCTTTTTTCGACCGCCTCTTGATTAAGTTATCTTATGTAAAAACGGTAGAAAATGGATGTTCACATTAAGTTAAACTGTATTGATTGCCTAACGATTTGTATTTTGATAGTTTGAAGTTGCTTCTGTTCATTATATTAAATGTTTTGTGTACTGATACACAGCAAATATTATATTCATTATTAATATTGATATATAAAATTAAACAAGCACGTGTTTACACAAATAAAATTTAATATTATTTTGGGTACAAATTAATTCGGTATCTTTTTTTATACAAATTAATGTTTACTGGAAAATGGAATACATTTCAATCCCCAAAATATCCCACAGTACTCCATCTGTCTGGTTACAAACGAATCATTTATTGAAAAAGATGGTGTCTTTCAGTCATTGAAGTCGTCAATACATTTTTAAACTTCTTCCACTGTATTTTTTGCATGTTTAATACATCACATCTTTCCTCAAAGCTGAACAAATCATTCCCGTTGCTTTAGCAGCATTTTTGTAACTTGAATTCGAAAAGTATGTAATGCCTAATAAGCTACTTTCCAGATGGAATTGCGTTAACTACTGTCTTTAAGGTTATATCAACTGCTTGACCAAGGTACATAGAATTTTTAAATCCTAACGTTGGCACTTCAAAATCCTAAAACGACAAGAAAATATTTTAATTTAAAATAACGTTATGATTGATTCAATTCAAAGGTACAGAATTAGTTTGTATACTTAATAACTAAGTTGGGAATATTTTTGTAATAATGTAATTATCTTGAAACATTCTCTAGCTTGATTTTGAAATTATATTTCTATTAAAACTTATACATGAATAAAAAGGGATTCTCGGCATTGCTTTTAAATAAAATAAGTGTTTCTTGCCTATGAAATAAGATAAACATCTTTGTCCTCAATCGAATCAAAAAAAAGAATTAAAATCAATATTCTTTCTGTACGAACAAAAATCTTATGGACGAATTTTAGATTTTAAAGGGAATGCTGTCAAGGGTAAGATATTCTTAATTATATAGAAATAATATAAATAATATTTCACAATTGATTTCTTAACGATTTTTCTTTTTATCTTACAGACGATCCTCAACTCAATGCACAAATACCAGCCAAGATTTCATCTTGTACGAGCGAATGATATCCTGAAATTGCCGTACTCGACGTTTCGAACGTACGTGTTCAAGGAAACTGAATTCATCGCAGTCACAGCTTATCAGAACGAAAAGGTAAAGAATTATGTCATTGTTCTTTTCTTTACTGCAAATCTATACAATTTTGAATCGATGAACGATTTCTCTTCGGATTTTTTTATTTTAAACATTTCTTTCGGTTTAAACTTATTATTTTTTCTAATAATTAATATGTACATCTTATTCATTGAAGCACCATATATATATATATATATATATATATATATATATATATATATATGTATATGTGTGTGTGTGTTTACTGCTATCACAGAAATCTTATCTTTTAGCTGAAATACAGCATGACTACATCGATCCTTATTGCAGCAATATTTATCTTCTTGTTTTCACATTTTTTTTCTATCATTTCTTCGATCTACCATACTTATTTGTTTGGATGGAACCAATTTTAAGTATTCTGCGTGGCTACCTTTGCTAGCTAAATCGAAAAATCTGTCCAAACTTGACTGTTTAGTATGGATTATTCAACAGTCATTCCCATCATGAGCATCATTGTTGTTCATTCTTTGCAATTTGAACACAGAAAAATATCATCACTGAAACTCTATTTCCATTGATAGAAATTTTTTCGATTTTTCTTGTATTCACTTCTTGTAAGCTTTGATTACTAAATGAGTTACATAATTTATATGAGATTTATATTAGGATTAGATTCTAAATAACATTATTTTTATTTCTTTTTTAAAACAATATTTTTTTTATTTTATTCCAAAGTATTTATTAGTACTTATCATTGTCCTTGGAGCATCAATGGGGAAAGGAAAGAGGCTCAGAAACCCAGAAAGCTCTTATAAACACAGAGATTAATATAACCATGACTGAATTAATTTTAAGAATTTTATAAGAAAAAATAATACTGGATTTTATTTTTTAAAGCATTTTTTATAATCACCTAATGAATTTTATTGAATTCAAATTGAAACATTTTTTATCCTTTCAACTCGCTCCCCCCCCCCCCAAGATTAAATCCTAAGTGCACCACTGGTACTTATATTAATTTAGAATTTTGGAAATAATTTCTTATTTAATCTTTCTAAACTAATCCAAGATTGGTGTATTTATCACAAAAAATCAATTTAAATCTTCTTTTTTTCAAAGGACAACTCATGGTCTAACATACATTTAATCATATCTTACGATATAATGCAAAATATATTTATTTTAACAATTGAAAAAAATCTATGCTAACATTTTTACTTTAACAGAATTAATAGTAAGTCTTTATGGTAGGGTAATTCAATTTAGGCTTCCTTATGGAAGTATTACCAGGGGGCGCAGGGGTTAAGAAAAGGCATGTTATTTTTTATTTAGTTTTTTTTTACTTCAATACAATACTAAAATATAATTTAACTAAAATACTAAATAGGTGATATGATATATTTTTTTTAATTTTTGCTTTTTTTTAATACTTGTGTGGAAACCTAAGTTGAATCACCCTATACCCCCTATACCCCTACCCTTACCCTATAAAAGTATATACAAGATTATATTAGGTAAGTTTGTATATTCAGGTATGTAAAATGAATAGAAAAGTTTATATATAAATGCTATCTCAAACGTTTTATTAAATAAATACAGTATTCATATTTACACATTTTTAATGGGTTTAGAATAGTATGTATCTAAAAATAATATGGATCTAGTTGAATATACTAATTTATTTTATAAGAATTTTTTTATATTAGAAAATGGTCAACTTTTTATATTTATAAAAAAATTAGAGTGAAATGAAAGTAAAAATTAATATTTCATGTTTCAAAAAAGACCCTGCTATTCATTCTATTCACATAATTAACACTTAAACACTATTCCACTACATATAAACACAATATCTATTGAAAACAATACAGCGCGCCTAAATTAAATCAAACAATCGTAAACGATTGTCAAGAATAAACGAGAGGACGACAACAACACATTATTACTGCCATTGTTCAGTTAGATCTGAGACATCAGGGTTGATGGTTTATTTCTTTCGCCGCATATAATAACGGTTCGCATGAACAACAATAATTATGATTGAACAATGTTGATTGACCTCATCTGAGTTCAGATAGACATCACTACTTCTCAGGAAATATAAAAACTTGTATATGTTTGTTGTTGTAGAGCACGATGTTTCTCACTCGTACATTTCTTCCTGGAATTGTCGTTGTCACATAACGACATTTCATGTAATTTTAATTGAAGTAAACTCTTTGTGTAAATCCAATCCAACACGTTGGCAATGATACGTGAGTAAATATGTATGAACTGATCTGATATGAACAGCGTTTGTGTATTGGTTGGTTTTTTTTCGGGAGAATAATGTTCGATTTTATTTGAAGAACTGGATGTCTATTAAATTGTGTTACAATTGTGTTTTATACAAAAAAAGAATCATTTTTTATTGGTCAGTCTTTTAAGTTTACAGGGATATGAACTCTTCACTATATTTGAAAAATTTCTCAAAAATATTTTTATATATAAATAAAATATCAAATTTTTATTTTATTGATAGTTTATATTAAAAAACATAAACTTTTCAATTATATAAATCTATATAAAATATATTTGATGGCTGAGCGGTATTTTGCATGTTTGTCAAAACCGTGATTAATTTTTATAGGCAATTAAGAAATGGATAATAATGATTTCATACGTTTTAAAAAATAGACTGAAAAATCGTTCATTGAAAATTATTTACTAAAAATTATATTTGAAGCTGTTTGGAGTCAGATTTAATAAATTTTTCAGCTTGACTAGATTTTTTAATACAGATAAATAGTAATAAATTTTGATGAATCGAAAGACAAGGTTTTATCTGTATAACTTTTTTCTATAATCTCTGAGAACGAAATAATTGAAACCGAAATGTAATGTGAAAATTGTCGTGTAAAAAACAATAATCAAAATAATTAATAATCAGATATTGTAGTTTGTTCAGAAAAGAGTTAGTGTTATTTATAAGGAATGAATAGCTCTTACTATAATCTCACTTCACCCTCAACTACTAAAATTTTATTTGTCCAGAGTATCAGAAATCTATTTATCTTTAAGTTTGGTTGAGAATTAATATTAAATTTTCATTTTTCTCTCATTTTCTTACTGAATTACCTTTTTTCTATATATTAAAAATATGAGTACAATCAGAAAAAATTGTGATCTGATAATAAAAGATTGTACTTTTTATCTTTTAGAAACTACTTTTATTTTTCAATATAATCTCCCTGAAGTTCAATACACTTTATCTAGTGATGTTCCACTGCTTTTATCCTATTCATATATATATATATATATATATATATATATATATATATGTATGTATATATGTATGTATATATGTATGTATATGAGTCATCATCATCAATGTTTGGTTATTGATTTAATTTGAATTACAATATTGTGTCAATAATATGAAAATGTAACTGTATGCATGCTATAAACGGATATATCAACTCATTCAGACAAGTCGTTAAAAGAACTTCACTAATATTCAAACACACACATACACACACATATGTATATGTATATATATATATATATATATTATATATATATATATATATATATATATATATATATATATGTATATGTATATATATATATATATATATAGCAATTTGACTGCCGATCCAAATCTAAATTACTGTATAATAAAACGGCAATAAACGATTCTTTTATTTAAAATTAATGTAGCATAAACGGGACAATAAAAATCAAAATCATAATCTGCTACTTCTTTCGTCGTGCTATAAATCAACAAATAATATAATGTGCGCACTGAATTATATTCTGAACGTTACGTCACATACGATTTTTTTCTGTACGTAATTAGTTATTAAATGATAAAACAATAAAAACGAGTATATATGAAAAAAAACGTATTTAAATAGTCATTTGAAATTCGTATCCGACATTAATTATTTAAAATACAGAATGAAAATGTGTTTCAGTGTAAAGTAGGAAACATTTGTTATGTAGGTATCATATTTCATATTTTATGGAAGTCGGTGAATTCTGTATATGTTTATGTTAAAGAAAGTTTAAATAGTTTGCGTTTATTTACCTTGGATTATAAATAGATTTCGAACTATGTAAAAAAGTCGTTGTAGTAACGTAAAAGTTTTCTTGGCAGATATGTCTGGTGTATAGTGTGTTATTTAGAGTTTATTGAATTTTCATATATTGGATATTTTGTTAATAAATCAACATATTTGAATGTTTATATACTGGAAATATAAAATAGAGAATAGTTTCTGCAGTGCATAATTAATATATCAAGTATACAAAATAGTTTATAAAATGGGTCAATAAAATATTTGTACTATATCCAATTTTCAAGGGATAAAAAATATTAAAAATGTTTTTAAATTCTAGGATGTTTTTAAAAATTTGAATAGTATTTAAAGTTATATTCCGTAAATATGAGACTAAACTTTTATAAATAATTTCATCATTCCAAAAAAAACTTAGTTATTATTTATATAAATAGTGTTTTTATTCAGATTATATTTTTTAAATATATGAATATTTAATACTTAATTATCAATCGATTGACTAAAAATTGTCTTACATTTTTTATCGAAAAATGATTACAACTTGATTATTTTTAGATACAATTTTCTTTCCTTCTTATTTAATAAAATCTGTTCAAAAATTTTACAAATAGTTATCATTACAAATATATAATCATTTTTTGAATAGCTCCACAGTGTTACAATTAGATGAAATTCAAATAATAATATAGTGACATAAAATGAAAATAAGTAAGATTCTAACTGCGATTCTCGAAAAAAAGATAACGATTGTTTTCAAACACATCAAAATATTATCAGATTAGTTTCCGGTTGTTATTGAATTTTTTATTGAAATTTATGTCAAAAATTGTTTAAATTCAATTCCAGATTGTCTGTATTAAGTTATAATAGTCAGCAGAATATTTCTTAAAAATAACTAACTTGTCGCTAAATATAACTAAAAATAACTTGTCGCTGACTCATTTAGGTACTAATTCCCAGCAAGCATGGATATTTAAAATTATAGATTATATTTGAATTTGCCAGAAACATTTTAAACAGAACTGATATAATTTTAGAAGTCTTCTTTTCTTGAATGTAGTGATAGATTTTCTGTCCTTGTAGAAAAGTTTATCTTATTAGTATATATATATATATATATATATATATATATATATATATATATATATATATATATATATATATATATATATGTATATTCATAGAAAGAGAAGAAGATTTAAAAATATACGAACCATGAATGTTCTCTTCTGTCTTCTGTTTATTATCATAAATTGAATTTCACTGAAAAAAGTTTATTGAAATATAAGACAAAAATTCTGTATGCATTTTTTATACACCCAGGATATATCTATATGTGTGTGTGTGTGTAAATGTTTCGTCCATTGACATTTTTTAAGAGTTTTATCTCTTTTTATTCTATATATAAACTTTGTCCAATCAAAATTACATACTTTACCAGTCCAGATTTTTTTAAATGCAATTCAACTCTCTCTCTCTAAGAGTTAAAATGCACTTTAAAAAAATACTTGATTTTAAATGACTTGATTGTATAGTTTGGCACTAAGACATTTGGCGTTCGAATTAAGGAGCCATTCCAACGCGAGTCTGCAAACGAGGTGTACTTTTATTTTGTGTTCGGGCGCTAATGACTTTAGTTGTCGACGCATCTTTAAATCTCAAGTACCTCAGTAACTATTCACAACTTAAAGTACTATTGAGTTGTTTTGCAATATTTTCAGATTAAATGACTATTTAAATTTCTTTCAATGAGCTGAAATTAACCTACACTCTGTATAAAATATACATTTCAACTGCATATTGTGTATAAGTCAAAAAAGAATATTTATTAATTATTAAATAATTATAAAATCCACCTCTTTATATCAGTTATTGATAAATTCAAATTCTTTTAATAAAAAAGTACAATCACATTCTAATTTGCTTTTTAGTAAGAATGCACATTGAACCATTAAATATATTTATTTCAGAAATCATAATATTGTAATAATTATCTGGATGGAATAGCTATGCCACAATTTAATTTGGAATATAGAACATAAACTTCCTTTAATGTTATAATTTTTTAAATCAATTATGATAAAAAACAATCTCTCTATCTTTCGTTTTAACTGATTAGAAAAAAACATATACTCAAATTAAATATTATTATATAATAAAAAAACGAACAAAAATTCATGTAACTAAACATTAAATTGATGTTTGAAATTATCATTAAACTTTAAAGTATATTTTAAATTATAATGATTAACAGTAGCTTATATATATATATATATACATACACACACACACACACACATATATATATATATATATATATATATATATATATATGTTTAATTTTCATTAACTACATTAAAATAAATGTTTTCTTAATCGAACAAACATGCTTATGTTGTATTTTATCAAAGATATGTTAATTTTTTAGAAAACATAATTTGAAACATTCTATTTGAATAAGATTATCAGTTAAATTGACAAAATGACTTAATAAATTGTATTAAAATGTTCATTTTGAAACTTCCTTATATATATATATATATATATATATATGTACATATTCGTCAAATACAGTAAATAAGACGTAAGAAAAAAATAAAAAAGAAGATATGACATGCAATCGTATATGTTTTTTTGGAAAAAAGTATAAGAATAAGTTACTCGCGCACATCTGCCACCCCAATAAGGAAAACAGGTGTGAAATTAAAAAATAAAAAATAAAAATTTGTTACCGTGTAAAATTATTTATTGCGTCTCGTAAACGAGTAGATTCGTGTGTAAAAGAGGATAAAAATTGCCGCGTCATAAAAGTTTATTATGTAATTTAATATCATTGAATGTGTATAATACACTTATGAAACGTTTTCGGTACAAAATTCAAATTATTATTAAAATTTATACACTTTGATTTATTGGCTAATAATGTTATTATAACTGTTTTATATAAAGTTTTATTTTTTATTATGTTTGATTAAGATTCTTGATGTAAGATTAATTGTGTGCGAAAAGTATCGAATGTGAAAATGCGAAAATTATGTTTTTTATATATTTATAAGTTTATATTCAATTATATATATATATATATATATATATAATATATATATATATATATATATATACATAAAACTCTATTCTTCTAATATCCTTAAATTACATACACAAACAACTAATACTATATAAATATATATATATATATATATATATATATATATATATATATATATATATACACATTAGTTTCTTGTTTACACATTATTTACAGATACGAATGGCCTTATTCGAAGGGTCCTTAAACTCCAAATAACTAACCAACCAACACATATTATTTAAACTATTTATTTTTCATTAATTTTATATAGTATACACAAAGTTATTTAAAATATAATTAAATTCATTATATTTGATTTTTTTGTTTGAAAATAAATTCATAGAAACATATTTGGTTCTTTTATCTTTTGTGTATAATAATTTACAATTAATATTTAGTAATTTGCCATCTGGTTCTTCAATACAATAGTAATGTATTTACTATTTTTCTAGAATGAAAATAAAAAATCTGCTTTTACTTTCTTTACAAAATTATTAGAATAAAATTTTTGTGTCATCATCTATAGCTAGGTTAGATTCCAATTGTAACATACAAAGTATTAAGAAAAACATTTTGTGTTTTTCAGGATAAAAAATTAATTGATTTGTAAGAGTAATTAAAACACATTGTTAAAAACCTAGACAATTAAAGACTTGAAACCGTAAAATCAATTTGATTTAATATTTCTTGTTTGTTTCAGATAACGCAGTTGAAAATCGACAATAATCCGTTT
>CM068317.1:5222500-5435000 GCA_034766995.1 Acanthacorydalis orientalis | reverse complement strand
TTAATGAAATTCACTAGTTGTTAACTATAAGTTTGTGAATCTCTGCACTAGAGTGTCCATGGATGTTGTAAGAGCGCTCTTTACGAACCATATCACTTCTAAAAATGGATAAGTTGTTTGGGAAGCAAGATCCCCAGGTTCGACGGCGTATAATTATTTTCTTTGGGGTTATGTAAAGAACAAGGTGTACATTGATCGTTTGTATACTATATCTGAACTTAAAGTAAAAATCCAAGAAGCAGTTAGAAGGATTCTACCAGACATGTTAAGACACATAATGGAAAATTTCCGAATAAGATTACAGAAATGTGTTCACCGAAATGTATACGCATCTAGTAAGGGTTATTTTTAAAAATAGAATGGTCCGATATACGAAACAATAATATGTAAAACAAAATTATGTAAAAATTAAAATTCATTCCATTTTTCAGTTCGGAAAATTTCTCTTTCCTCTAGTAAACCCGTGTGCATGTGTGTGTGTGTGTGTATATATATATATACATATTGAAAGCAAGTGTATGGAAATTGCTATTTGAATATTGTATAATTAAATGTGTACAATATTCCGTTAATTGTAAAAAAATCATAGAAAATCGAAAAAAAACCTCTTACTATTTTGATACACGACACGAATATTCATAAAATATGATCCCATTGTATTGAAATAAATGTAATGTGTCTAGTGAACTTGGCGAACAGTACACAAAAGAGTTGGCAACATTTATATCGTTATGACTACTAACATATTGTTAGTTCGTAACGTTGCACAGCGTGGGGGCCGTACGGCTATTGTATTCTTCCCGTTCACACTTTTTCATTTGAACACAATTTGTGTTTCCTTCCTTTCCTCGGGCGCGAAATTTGTTACATTTGACAAGGCACCGATTATATATATATATATATATATATATATATATATATATAGATACTCACAAAACGTTTATATATATATATATACATACACATACACACATACAATCTATTTATCTATAATATGACGTGCTCACAGCATGCCAATAGTTTGTAACGTAAGAATGTTAACCCTTTGACGAGGGCATCGACATAATTATTTATAGAATTTTGATCTTACTTGTGTCATTTATTGTTTCTAAATTAGTGTATGTTACAGCTTAAGTATTGAATTAGTGTTTTTGAAATGCTGATTTAAGAATTGATTAAAATAATATATCGTAGGTGCAAATCCAATTGTAATAATTAATATGATCTAAGAATTATAAAAAAGTTTAATCATTAATATGTTTTAATAAAACGGAACTTCATTCGATGCATTTAATTAGGTTGGTGGAAAAATATTGCTGTTTTCCTTTATGATATTCAAATCCATGCATATTTTTCGTAAGATTTTTTCCTAGCTATTTTGACTGGTCCAGAACTGTTAGATGACTGTTGCCTAACTTTTGTGCAAGATCTAGAATTATTGTGGGTGGTTTTGATTCAACTAATGTCTTCAGTTGGTCGTTATGAACTGAAAAAGGACGCCCGCGACTTTCTTCATCTGCAAGGCTCTCGTCTCCAGCATGAAATTTTTTGAACCGATATTGGATCATTCTTTCCTTAACAGTACCAAGTTCAAAAGAATCGTTTAGTTTGGGAGCAGTTTCTACTACTTTGCTATCCGTTTTGAACTCGTACAAAAAATATTCTTATTTGCTTTTTTCCATCTTCAATCCAATACCCCAATTCAAATAAAATTAATAATAAAACCACAATTGATGTTACCAAAATACAGACTGAAAAATGCACTTTAAAATAATATTAACATGAAAACGATAAAATGACACATTCATTAAAAAAATGAGATTAGAATTCAGAAAACAAGCACCGCATTTATTTTCCTACCAAACCTAATACAATTACATATTTTGTCATTATATTTAAATTAATTGTTAGAAATAAATTTTCAATCCTCGAAATCATATTTATACATATTTTACATATTTATTCTATTCAATGTTCAATAACTAAATGTTTATTATTCTTATCATTACTAATATGTAAGGCTGTCGTCCTCAGCATGATTTTTTTAGAACCACTATTGCACTGTACGTTCCTTAACAGTACCCACACCAAAAGCATCTTTTAGTTCACGACAAATTTCTGCTGATTTACCACCCGTTTTGAACTTATACAATAAATTGCTTATATTTACTTCTTTTCCATCTTTAATTCAATGGCCCAATTTGAAGTAAAATTAAAAATAAAAACAAAGTCAATTTTACCAAAATACAGACCGAAAAATGTACTTAAAAATAATATTAACATGAGCACGATGAAATGACACTTTCATTGAAAAAATTAAGGCAAGAATTCAGAAAACAAAACCCGCAATTATTTTCCTAACATCTTAATAAATACATTTTTAATTTCTCGACAATTTCAACTGATTTTCATATACAACGTTATAAAATCTTAAATCTTACATGTAGTTTCAATAATAACTATAAAGTGGAATGAAATGATATTCTAAAATAAAATTAAACTGAATGACCAGGCATGACCAGGTCGCGTTCCTCACGTCTGGATCTTTTTCGTCCAGTGGTGTTCCATTTCTAGATCCAAAAACCATATATAATTTAATCCAGTTCTATGCCCAAAAATTAGCAATAAATGTAATACTTTATTGTATAATATTGGAAATATAGTGGTTTATCACATCATCATCTAAGAATGGGAAAACCTATCGCATTTTTAATGTGAACAGTTTAAGAGAAAATTTCAAAAATGATATTTTTTATATACTTTTGAATTACTAATAATTTTGGAATTCACTCCTCAAAACATTAGATACAATAGAGGTTTCTAATTTTTAATTTTAAAGAATACAATTGTTGATTCTAATAAAAATGTATTATTTGTATCATAACTTTAATGATGGTTATTTTTTTATAAACAGGTCAGTGTTTTTTTTTTTAAAAAAAATAGCATATATTAATATAAAAATGCACACAGATATAAAAATGTCAGTGAAATATTCAATTCAGTAACGCCTTTAAACGCACTTTAGCTTCGAACAACAGACTATAATTTACAGCTTTGAATTTTAATGAAGTCACAATTTAGTCTCGCAAAGAGAATAAACTCGAGAATATTTATACACTGAATAAATTTAACGGAGTCGAAAGGAACACCAAAACAGTGTCCAGGTTTTTTTTCATCCGGTTAAATGACGCAGTTTTATCACGAAAACGCACCGCCGACGTTCTCGTTCATCTCGCTCACACACAAAACCCTCTCGTTTTTCTGTACTGTGTCCCGTATCATCTTATCAAACTCGCATCGGTTCTATTCTCGTCGACGAATTAAGAATAAAGAAAAAGAGGGTGTTCAAAAAGAAAATAATTCAAACGAGACAACATCCAGACCGCACGATAAAAGGGAATTACATATCTAGTCTATATCTAGTCTATATCTAGTGACGATGGGTGCTTTTAAGGGGTGACAATAGACACCCTAATAGTATCAAATTAAGGGGATTGTCGTCGGTCATAGGGTTTAACATTTATTTTTAAGGTCAGATACGGCATATAGATTGTGATGTGGCGAAAGAGGACCCTTCTCTCGTGAGACGATATCATCTATTATTTAAATTGTGATGCGCTTCTAATGAAAACGTGTGTAGAGATGAAATGACGTATCATATTTTGAATCAATTTACATCTTATATGATTTCATTTGCAGCCAGTTTTGATACTTGATGAGCAAATTGTATTCAAAATATGTGACATAATTATATATATATATATATATATATATATATATATATATATACATATGTATATATATATATATATATATATATATATATATACATATGTATATATATATATATATTTATATATATATATATATATATATATATATACATACATATTAGGTTGGTGCAAAAATTATTGCGGTTTATATTATTTTAAGTTTGGCGCTGACTACTCTAGTTACCATTATTTTTTGTTAAAGTCATATGATACATCCTTGTAAACAAACAATTTAGCACTACTGATTTCAGCTTATGTCTATTGTTTTCATTCTTTAGTATTGTTGGATATAACCTTTTAAATCAGTCATGGAAAAAAGAAAATTCGCACCAATTTGTTGTATGAGTTTAAATTGGGACGCAAAGCAACAGAAACTGCTTGAAATATCAAATTTGTTTTTGGTAGAGACTCAATACTTACAGATCAACACTGGTTTCAAAAATTTCGTGATGGAAATGAAAGCCTTGATAAAGAGGGTCGTTCTATCATTCAGCTATAGACAATAATGATTTAAGAACCATTATAAAAAACCATTGATTTAAAACAACTCGAGAGGGGGCAGAAGAACTCAATGTTGATCATTCAACAGTTGTTCGATATTTGAGCCTAATTAAAAAAATAAAAAAGCTGGATAAATGGGTGTTGTATGAATTAAACGAATATCAAGTAATTCGGCGATTCGAAGCCTGCTCTGCGCTTCTTTTGGGTAACAAAAATTATCCTTTTCTTGATCGCATTGTCACATGTGATGAGAAGTGGATTCTCTACAACAATCGGAAATGTTTATCACAGTGGCTAGACCGAGAATAAGCACCAAAACAGTTTCGTAAACCGAAGCTGCATGAAAAAAAAGATTATGGTCATTGTTTGGTGCTCGACAAGTGGCATCATTCAATACTTCTTCTTACATCCTAGTGAAATAATAACAGCAGAAAAGTATTGTCAGGAAATTGAAAAAATACATGAGAAGTTGCATTGTTTACGGCTAGTATTAGTCAATCGAAGATGATCAATTCTTCTTCATGATAACACCCGATCACACGTCTCGCAAATGAGAATAAAAAAATTAAATGGACTGTGTTATGAAACCTTACCTCACCCACCTTATTATCCGGACCTGTCTTCAACAGAGTATTATTTTTGAAGTGAAACTTCTATGGACGCGTTAACGATGGATAGTCATACGGCGTGTCACGAAAAACGTTCCATTAACATAGCCGGGAATAAAGAGATGAAGTGAATATGACTGCATGAGTGCGAGAGAGAGAGAAGAGAGATTGCGCGCAGAGATACCGTTCTGAGGAATACCAACTGAAAGGAAGTTTTACTTATATCGTGTGTATATTAGCACATACATCCGTTTTTTTAAACATTTGAGTAATTTCCTACGAGAGAAGGTTTTTAAATATCAAACATCAGCTCAGAGTCCTTTCGAAGAATTCGTTAATTCGATGACTCCAGAATTCTATCTTGTAGGAATAAAGAAACTTGTTTTCTGGTGGGAGAAATATGTGGAGGCCAATGGTCTTTATTTTGATTAATAAATATAATTTTCTTTATACTAGATTCGTAAAAACCGCAATTATTTTTGCACTACCTTAATTTATCCTCTAAGTATAATAATTCTGCTAAAACTTTTCATAAATCAATTTACAAACTAGCTGTATTTACGATGTAAAAATAATAAAACTAATAAAATATTATCATTCAAATAAATCGCATTTATTTGATGAGAAGTAATCAATGTATAAGAAATTGACACATAAGTGAAAGTGTGTACTTCAATTCGTGATTAAAAATAAATTTTCTTTTACAGACAAGCAATGTTAGCACAACGTCACGACGGATCAGATAATAAAACGGCACATCATTCTGTGGTGGCAGCGCGTATGACTGCAGACTCGAGCAGTGGTGGCTCACATCCTGTAGGAAGTAATGGTGGTCGAGATAGAGGCGGAGACGATGACGAACGACTTCTGGATGTTGTTGGACCCCCAGAAAGTCCTCTGCATCCACATCTTGGTAGTCATTCGCTCGGATCATCAAGTTTACGACATAGTGGTATGTATCATTTATTTGTGGATTTCATTCGAATTTATTTTTATTTTATTGTTTTTATCAAATCGTACACTATATTGGTTTTATTTAATACATTTCTATAGAAAAAATTATTTATATTTCTTATTTAATAATTAAATCTTGAAATGTAAACTGTTTTATATATATATATATATATATATATATATATATATATATATATATATATATTCAGTGGTGCACTCAAGATTTAATTAGAGGAAGGCGAGTTGAATAGATAAAACATTTTTAATGTGAATTCAATAAAATTCGTTAGGTGTTTACAAAAAAACATTTAAAGAATTAAATTTAGTTTGACTTTGTTTTCTAGTCTTTTTTCTCTTTTCCTATGAAGGGTTCTAGGACCTTTTAGCCCATTTTTGAGTGTGCCACTATATATATATATATATAGTTAGAGAGAGAGATAGTGGCAAAATTAGAGAGGGGCCTGGCACCCCCCTCATAGGAAAAGAGAAAAAAGAATAAAAAACAAAGTCAAACTGAATTTAATTCTATGTATATATATATATATATATATATATATATATATATATATATATATAAAGTTAATATAAAATGTTATATAGAAAATGTATCAATTAATAATATTTTTCTACAAACACAAGATTTATAATTTACGGTTTTAAAAGTAAACATGTCCTGAATTAAAATCGTATTAACTTAAATACATAATAATTATAATTCCGATAAATTTCACTATTAACTTCTTAGATGTTTCGCCATATTTTAAAAGTGAGTACTTACATTTTGTCCTAAGACTGAATGGATGATAAGTACATTCGTCCGAGTATGTACATCTGCTCTAGAATTGAATTAAATTGTAACGAATTGGCGTTTGATTTTTTTGAAAAATCAATAATTTTATCGATCAAGTTCATCTTCATGACGAGTATATTCGTCATACACGGCTTATATGTGAAAATATATGTAGATTTTTATTTTCAGACATGAGTAAAGTAATTTCTAGAAAAAATAATCTGTTTGGTTTATAAAATTTTAAGATTAAATAATATTAATAATTATTAAGAACTGTTTAGCAGTTTTTCAATACTATTAGATATTAATTATTGCATTATGGGTTTGAATTCAATCTTCACATAAGCCATTATATTAATTGTAATTAAAAGCTTATGAATCTCAGTTTAAATTAAATTTTCTAAAATGTCATCTTATATTCAAAAAATTTTATCTTAAATCCTTAATAATCTGTTTTTATTATGTTATTTCTCTTCAATTTAAATAAAAAAAATATTCACACAAAAAAATCACAAGATTTATTTAATATGAGTTTTAATAATATTTTAAAATAAATTATCGTTTCTTTATACGTTATTAAAATATTAATATTTCCCAGACAGTAAATTTATTAAAGGTATCTCTTCTGTACTTTTAACAAATAAATTGTGAAAAATACGTGAGCTTAGTTTTATTTTTTTGATAAATAAATTTTGTACAAAATGCATATAGCCTCTTTCTCAAATTTAGAATATTGTTAAGCTTCTTACTCATATTAATTTAACATATTTCCAACACAAATGTTTACTTCAAATTGATTTTTTTTCAAAAGTATTGTTTAAATAGAAAATCTTGTAAATTGAAAACATTGTTTATAAACTGATAGCTGACAGCTTTATAAGATTTATTTGCCTGAGATAAAATTGCCATAGTACATTATATGTTTTATTCAACATGTCATTAAAAATCTTCCAGTTTTATGAAAAATCGGACAATTTTGTAGTATATATTCTATCTACTCTTTTTTAGAGTTGTAGAAGTATAAACGCTTCAGAGATATATTCTACCTTGCTGATACATAATAATAAATATAAAATACGAAAAAAATATTACATATAATACAGTACATATATATATATATATATATATATATATATATATATATATATATATACATACACACACAGAGAGAGTTATCACTCATCTCAATTAATTAACATAGTCTAAAATAAGCCAAACGTAAGACAAATAATTTGTAAACCCATAGAATATAATTTTAAATGCAAATATATTAAATAACCAGCTTTTAGAATTGAAAAAAATATTAATAATTTTTTATTTTATCCGAGGTTATGTGTAATTTCAGTATCTCAGTTCTAGAGTTAATAAAAAATATAATTATAGCTTCTTATTGGAGATATCATAAATATTAAAAAAATAATATCAATTCTTTCAAGATTTTCTAATTTGCTGTTTAATAGAATTATATCTCATCCCCTGACATTTTTTTTTATTTAATGTCTCTGTTAATGTCCGATAAATATTTAAAATAGTCTTTTCGAATGAAATATGGCATGTTAAATATGTAGATATACTTAGAAGGTCAATAAGAGTATCTTACTTTGTAAAATTTTTAAACATTATTATTAAAAATATCCAAACATCGGCGGGTCCGAATAACCACACGACCCGCCATCTAATCAGCCTGGTTATTACCTCTAGGTGGTGGAACGGGTACCGGAGGTACAACAACCGACGAGGAGGCGATCCGTCGAAGACTTCAGTCACATGAGGACAGCGAAAGAGACGGCTCCGATAGTAGCTGCAGTGAATCGATCACAGGTTCAACGACAGCGTTCAGACCTGGTAACTCATCACCGTCGAAGGAGACTTTACCAGGTCCATCTAGCAATCATGGAGGCGAGTACCCGTCACCAAATATATCAGTAGGTCCGCCGATACACCCACCGCCACATTTATTACCTTATCTGTATCCTCCCGGTCTGTATCCCGGTAATACGGGACCACATTTCGGGCCACCATTGTCGTTATTCACGGGTCATACGCCGGGAATGAATCCGAGTTTATTATTCAACGCGCAACTTGCGTTAGCTGCTCAACATCCGGCTCTATTCAGCCACTATTCGAATTTAGCTTCGCATCCGCACAGTCATCACGGATTAAGTCCTACATCGCCGCTTCATCAACTCAAAACGGGACATAGATTTACACCGTACACATTACCTCCGACAAGTACGTCAGGTGGTGGAGGAACAACTGCCTCCGGAGGTACCGCCAATTTAGTCGGTGGATCTCCAGTAGGAAGTGCTTTCGAAACGGTGACTCCTAGTTCGCACAGGAGTCTTAGTAACTCTCCATCGATCGCTGGTGGTAAAATCAGACAGAGTTCAATATCACCTCCAATACGGCCATCGACGACATCGCCTGTTTCCCATCAAGAATCATCTGCAGCGTTAAACAATGTGATTTCGACGACAACTGTTACATCGCCGAGTGACTTGAAGAGCATAGAGAAGATGGTAAACGGTTTGGACGTAAAACAGAACTCTGACGATAAAGTTACTTCTGTAGATAAATAAAGCAAAATAAAAATCAAATTTCAAATCAAATAAGTATCCACGCAACGCGAGTGACGCAAACGTTTGTGTGCAAACGACGGATGGACAATGGAATTCCATTGTTCAGATATGTGTATCGAGTTATTTGCATCTCCCTTTTTATATACAGTGTGTGATGAGAATAGTGAAGATAATATTTCGGATCGGAATTTTTGTTTAATTCTTTTCTTTTTTGCAACGCGTGTACCGTTTATATGTTTGATCTTTGTTGATCAAAATCTGATGGCACTTTCGAATACATATTTTTTTATTTTTGATTTATTTTAGTTGTTTTGTGTATACATTTAATAACTTGTTTGTAACTTAAGGTACGTAATTCACAATTAGATTTATATTCACTTTTCACATAAGTACAGGACTTTAATTAAAAACAAACTTGCTCATCTTACTCATTAATGTAATTGAAATAATTTAAATATTAAATATATTTCATAAAAATATCCTTATATTATAAACTTGATTTAAAAAAAATAAGAAATATAAACCTTGATTATCATTAAGAGAAACAGAACAACAGAACAAATAATAAACTGTGTTTAAAAAGGAAAATAAGGATACAGCAGACATATTTGATATTTTAAATCTACTGATAAAAAACCAAAAACAAATTTCAATAATAATTAATTCACTATTTCATAAAATCAAATAACTAAACCATAATTTAATTCTTTTAAAGATATATCTGCTTTTTTATTATTAATATTGCAATAATATCTAAAAATCTACTTGAGTTATTTATTTTATTCGTTACAGTATTTTTTTAATTAAAGTTTAATATTTAAATAAACTCTACAATTATTTATTTTACTATGATTGTACTTTTATAAATATTAAATTTATATAATATTTTTGCTGTTTTTAAGAAATTTATTGCAAAAAGTATAACTGTTTACAATGATTTTACTTATGTAAGAAATTTAATCGATTTCATACCTCATATTTAATATAAAATAAAACGATTTTGATTACAATAAACAATCAATATCATTAAAATACAATAATATTCAGGAAATCATATAAAACTAATCAAAATTTTCACTGAATTTTAATTTTTCTTCCTACACATGACTCGATTTGTGTATATAAAACGATGAAACATATATCAATTCCACGAGCATACTGCAAAAGAGAAACTGAACAATTCAATGTTTTAAATTGAAAATTTTAATTGTGGTTTGGTTATTTGTAATTACATTTTCGATGATATCACCGTGCAATCATTTCTATTATAGTTGACTTTTACAGGTGTGTCCATTTCCTATATACGCATATTTTTTCTTGAAATTAGAAAATAGCACAATGAAAAATATATTATGAATATTTGTGGTCAAAGAATTTAATTATCA
The DNA here is from genome assembly GCA_034766995.1 of Acanthacorydalis orientalis. Classification (NCBI taxonomy): domain Eukaryota; kingdom Metazoa; phylum Arthropoda; class Insecta; order Megaloptera; family Corydalidae; genus Acanthacorydalis; species Acanthacorydalis orientalis. Next base: position 5,424,410 of record CM068317.1, on the reverse strand, counting down.
ACGCCCGTGTACATACACAAACACATTAATTATAGAAATATATATATATATATATATATATATTTGTGTGTGCATCCTAGTGAATAAATATATAATTTAAAAAAATAAAAAATACTTTTTGAGAAACCGTTTTCATATATTATATTTCCACATTGTGAAATTAATAGAATTATTCTAGCTCAATAATTAAAAAAATGAATGTTCGATTTTTTCAGCATATTGAAAATGATTTTTTTAAAGTAATAAAGTGTAGTATTTTGTCCGTACTGTTAATTTTAATAAACTTAATTTTTCCTAAATATATCTCATGATTTAAATTATAGAGTTAAAGGAACAAACGTGTCCTTTTGATCCAGTAATATATTTTGAATATTTCTCTAAAAATATAAAGTATCTTATGAAATTGTTTTAGAATTTGGAATTTAATGATTTATTTTAATGTTTTTTTTTAATTTTTAGAAAGACTTATCGTACTTAAATCATTTTGTTTGTCGTATACAAAATTGATTCATAATATATTTTAAACTCTGCCTATAATATTTGAACACTGACTTAAATAGATGCAGATTAATTCATATATATCTTAAATAAATACTTTATAAAATGAGCATGTTTAAAAAAATAAAACACACTCACAAGCTTACACGAAAATCCCACACATCCACCCACCTCCACACATACACTCACATATATGCATTTAAATGATAATATTATCAAAGTATTACTTTATAAGACATGAACAATGACTTGTTTTTGAAATTTTACAAATTAAAATTGTTTCAAATATATACTAATATGGCAATGATTCATTTTTAAAAATAACATTTATAGATCATTTTTAATCTCTATATTTTACAACTTATAATAAAATTCAATATATAAATTTAGCAACTTGTTTTTTGATTTACTATAATTTCATATATACAAGAAAATAGTTAATTAAAAAATTACAATATAATATTTAAGTAAAATAGAAAATTGACAATTAAGAAATTCATATAAAATATTTTATTATCAAATGAAGAAAAGTTATTTTTTGTTTATTTATATATTCTTAATTTTGATATATGTAAGTTCTGTTTATTATATATATATATGTAATATATATAATAAAAAAATGTGAATCTTAAGTTACAAACAAGTGTTTCTACCGTACTTTAAATATTAAAATAATTATATAGTTTAAAAATGAATTTGATTTTATATATTCATAGATGAAATAATAATTATTTATAAAAAGAAATCGCCAGTAAATTAAATAATAATCTAAAAAAGTATCATTTAAAAACTAGTTTCGTAACGAACTCAATCATATTTTTTACCGCTAAGTGCTTAAAATACAACAAAAAAAAATATTAAATGTAATCAGCTTAACATAGAAAAGAGTACAAATAATTGTATAAAAAAAATTGAACCCGTTATTAAAAAAAAATAATGTATGAAGCAACAAAAAAAATCAAAAATAACAAAAAAAAAATCTTCGAGCACAACGTATTTTTAAGACCCGATGTAATATCAAAATTTCATTACAAATCGAAATTGTCATTTAATTTAGTCAGATCAATCTGACAGAATCTTACGAAATGATAATTAATAAAAGAAACTATTCGTGAAAATGTTCCTCTTTTTCTTGTAAATGTAACATAGGCTCGTTTTGTTCAACAATACGTTTTTTAGTTGTACATAACTCTTAAATGAATCATCATGTAAGTGTTAAGGACACAGTTTAGATATATTTGTATATAAGATTTAAGAGAAAGAAAATGAATAAAACTCCCATTTAAAAATTATATGTATATTGTAAAATATTTCCTCCATGTAAATTAATTTCGCTGTCGTTTATTTATGTACCAAAGAGTGTAATTATGTAAAGAGAAATATGTTTTTTCCCTTCTGTATAAAGCAAGGTGGTTTCTATCTGTCATTCAGTCTTTCATATTTTAAAAATCGGTTATAGCTGAATATCAAATAATCTTGAATCATACGAAGAAACACTTTATGTTTAAATGATGTAACGTTCTTATCAATTTCATCGAGCATCAAAATTATGTATATTGTATAAACTCGTCAAAGTATAAAACGTCACTGCGTATATCTTATGTAATTTATAAATGCTTAATATATAATTCAAACGTTGAAATGCAGTAAGACCGGTGCTCTGATGCAGTTTAGAAGTGATACACATTTACGTACGTAAAAAGGTTATAGTTTCATGTGTAAATTTGTTTTATTCAATTGTGTATTTTTTTGAATTATTATAAATAAAAGTTTTATTAACATGAAAGATCAGTTTTTTTGTTTAACGCTTCTGGTTCATGTAGATGTTTTAAGTGTGATTGTTTTTAGAACACTGTGCTGTGGGATGTAATTTCGATTTAAACTGACAGAGAATACAACGTAAGAAATATTTATTTTATCTATTTATTTAGAATATCTTATGAAAATATATATTTGTTAGTGTCGTTTTTTTTGTATTCAAATAATTTATAAATTTTAACACTATTTCAACCAAACGTGCATGTTTATAAATTTAGATTTGTATTATTAGATAAGGTGATTCTAATTCTCTCTCTCTCTCTCTCTATATATATATATATACATATATATATATATATATAATTTACATTCTTTATTAGAACTTGAAAATAAGATACCAAATTCTCTTTAATAGTTTTATTTCAATACAAATTATTAAAAATTAGATATTTATATATCTAAGTTTCAATCATAAAAGAAACACATGATGTTGTATATGAAAAAAATATCTTGTATGTATGTTTTATAATTTATTAAAGCAGCACGAATCACGAAGAATACATTTTCGGATTGAGAAGCAATATAAGGTATTTTGATAAGTAATTGTTTGATTTTTCTGGATTTGTAATTTTTTTACAGGGTTTTCAAATTTAAAATCTGGTACTCTTTTAATCAAATAAAATTTTAAAGGATTTTAAATCTGTTTTTCTAGCTTGTTGTCTTAATTTGTAAATATTAGTTTAAAGCATTTAGTGTAATATTAATTCACTATTCGTTCGATGAATCAGGATGAGTCCAGACGCTCCTGTTGTATTTTTAATGTCCGACTTATTCCTCTTCTAATCATTTTATTCAACAAATTTCGAGTCGAATGAAACTTCGTAAGTCAAAAGTCATAGATCTCTTATCTGTAACCTTTATATATTATTATTTAGCACTCTGTATACTTTGATATCTATTTGGGTAGTTCACAGTTATTGATACTCGTGTAAAAATTCCAACAAGTCGCAAAATAAAAAATAATTCGAATTTTTATCTTTCATTCAAGTTCACTACAAGTACAGCAGACTTTATCTTGTTGTTTTTTTTTAGCAAAATCTAGTCTTTTTATAAAATATTCGTTCAAAATAGTTTACTTTTTTACAGTGATTTTAAAACTATAACTAATGCTTTTGAAATTATATTTCTTTAGAAATAGTTAAAAATATAAATATATTTTCCCATTTTAGTCTGAATTTTTCAGGAGATATATTTTCATTTTTAATTCACAGCGACTACATTATTCTCTAATATTTACACCAGTCTCGCCTCCATGTATTTTAATAACTAGTTGGATATTATGAACGGGACAAATTCAGAAGTTATATTTAAAGGACTGTTTTACCGATAATACAGTTTTTAGTTACGCATATTTACATATAATAGATGATTGAAAATGATTCATAGAGATTACAACAAAAAAAATCAATTTGAATTTAATTTACAGCTATTATATTTATGTAATGTTTCTCCTGTTTCATAAAATCGATTGAAATATAAAGATATGATCCATTTCAAATTTACAATAAATATACATATGGATAAAATTATAAGTAGAAAAAGGCATATTTTAATTAAAAGTCTATAGGTGAATTTCACTAAAATCAATATTGTATAAGGTGCTTTGAAAATTTAAGTAGTATCTCTAATAATGTAGTTTTAATAATTAAAAAAATAACTAATATATTAATAAAAGTCTTAAAAAGTGTAAATCGAAGCAATTTATACGACTTGTTTCTGGAACATTCTTTAAAATTAAAGTAATTTTAGCAAATATCCACCAGCAAGTATCAAAAAGTTGACATTTGAAACCGATTGAAACAGAAATCATTCTTTTTTGTGCAATCAAATTAAGTACTTAATGATTATAAATGTGCTTATTTATTATATATATATTTATATGTGAAATACTTGAATATTTATATTACCTTTTATTAAAGAGAATTTTTCTTAAATATATCTTATTCTTGGTAATTAATAATTCTTAAATTTATTTATATAAACAAAATCAAGGCAAATTTGAATTTTTTTCATGCAAAATTTGGTATGTTTTTTAATTATTAGAATTACGATTCACACAAAATAAAACAATTATCCAAAAAATGTATAACTAATAGTTAAATGCTATTATAATTTTAAGTTTGGTGTCAGAGTTGTTTTATTCTTGTTTATTACTTAGTTTTTTAGCAAAAGTAAGTTTAAGGTGAGTATTTTTTTCCATTATTCTTAGATTTTTACTCGATAGTCTTCATTGATAAGTTAAATAGCCAGGTATGTAGTATGAACGTTTATTGTTTTCATTTCCACTCTAAAATAAAATGCAAATTATTAAATAAAATCTCATGGAAATACTGTTCTTAATTATTTTATTTTTTATAATAAAAATAAACTGTTAGAATTCTTAGTAACACTGCGTAGATTTAAAGTCATTTTTACTTATTTGAAATTGTTTTATTCCATACATAAATTCAGATTTTAGTAATTTAATTTTTTTGTCATTAATTTATCGATGCTTTACACATTTTTTTGCTCCTGGAAAGCCATATTAACAATATAAATCATTTAATAAAAAAATCCATTTTAATAACACACAAAAGCTAATATTCAATGATAAGGAAATATTTCATTCTTTTCACAGCTCAATACTTTGATAGAGATATTCAATATTATTATAATTTTCACCTATATTTTACGTGTTTGAAAATATTTTAAACTTATATAAGTGTTATTTTTTAATTTTTTTTAATTGGAATATATTTAAAATAAATTTGAAATAAAAAGCATTCTCATATATTTTTTTACTGAATACTGCAACTGACTCTCAATAATTAATAGTGATTTATAAACCTTTAGATCTAGTCGAATCCATAAACTTATTCTTAACAATTATCTTTACTAAATCTAGTTATACAATAAACCCTATTGATTTTTGAAACCTAGTTACAATATTTAGTAGCAGCTTATGAACATAGCCTAAAACTCTTTTTATAAACTTAATGTTCTTGATTGAAACGTACAAAGTTTTACAAATAAATAGAAAATAAACAATTATATTTAATATCAAACATTAGTTTTTAACATAGTAACTACATTTAGAGCATTTTTCCCTTTGAAAAAACATTTTAGTAGAAACATTTTCTCCAATATTTAGCATATATTCTAATTCACTCTTGAAAAGTTTGGCTAGAAAAAAGGACAAACCATTTCTTACAGAGATGTCTTCAGTTCGCTTTCACAGATGAATTGTCAACCTTACACACCACATAATCTTTTTTTAATTAAAATGATCAATTATTGTCATGTAATTATTAAGTATTCTGTTTTTTTAGTATGTGTAATTTGAAAGTTATGCAATTTCCATAGTGTTAATGAAAAAAGTCAGATTGTGATTGAAATACATATTAGTAATAATAGGAATAATTAATGTTGTGGATTGCGAGGAGTAAAAAATCATTCCTAACAGTTAACTGAGACAATATGAAAAAAATATTAATTATATTAGGTTGGTAGGAAAATAATTACGGCTTTTTGTTTCTCAATTCTAACATAATATCAACTGAAATCATTATCAAATTGACTATGCATTTCCAATTATTTTAAGTTATTTTCATTTGACAAATAGTTATATAAAAATTCATATTCATTTTTTATCATATTATTCAATCATTTGACTATTCTTCTTTATATATCTTTTTTTAAATAAATTCTACCTATATTTTACAAAAAAGTGATAGTGAGTTAGTAATTTTCATATATATATATATATATATATATATATATATATATATATATATATAATATTTAACCAATATTATTATTTTAACTATTACATTGGTAGAAAAATAATTGCAATTTTTGTTTTCTGACTTCTAACTTTAATTTTTTCAATGAAATTATGATTTCATTGTGTTCATATTAGTATCGTTTTAAAGTGAATTTTTCGATCTGTATTTTGGTAATATCGACATTGGTTTGATTATTAATTTTGCTCCAAACTGGGCTATAGAATTAAAGATTGAAATGAAGCAAATAAGAGCAATTTTTTGAACAAGTTCAAAACGGGTAGTGAAGTAGCAGAAACTGCTCCTAAACTAAACGATGCTTTTGGTGTAAGTACTGTTAACACTTTCATGGTCGTTTCAGATGTAGGACTTGCGTTATACACGGGTACTTTTTGCAATCGCTCAAGCGGCATTTACCTGATCTAAAATAAATTTATAATATCAGATTTTACTCCACTTTTTAATTTTTCGAAAAATTGAATAGTTTATAAGGCATTGATTGGCACGACCTACATCTTTAATGCATTTATTATATTCTACTACACATGTCGGCTTCTTTTGTTCCTTTTAAAATTTGTAACATCAATTGTATTTGCAGAATATATTATTGATTTCATATATACGAGTAAAATCATTTTTTCGTCTTCCATGCTTACACCACGACATTATTTTTTCTATAGAACCTTGTACCGTTCTCCTCTAATTTTACATTTTTTATAAAGCTGCCACACCTCTATTCTTCCTTATATTTTCGCATATACCGGTTCTATTTTGTAATAATCGTTGTACGACATGTACACTGTTATAGTAATTGTCCATATAGACATATGGATAATATTATTATATGCCATAAATTTACGATTGGGTTTAATAATGAAAATATAGTCATGTTCAATATATATCCTTGTACACAATGTACTTCAAAATTGCAATTATATCCTATGATACTTTCGCAAACCATCGTACCAATATTCCGTATTTTGTGATTTTGGCTAGATTGTATGTCCGAAATGAGTCTTCCCTACAAGGTATGATACTTTCGTAAAGGACAGATCTTTTTCTGATATATACTGTTCGAAAATTGTCTTGAAAATATGTAAAAACAGGCTTAATTTTGTCTATGTCTTTGCAATTTTCACTGTTGAAGTACCAGTCTCTTCATATTAGACGGATCTGTCTCTGCTTATTGCTTCAATGAAGATTGGTAATAAAGTAATGGATCTGTGGACCAGTAAGAATCTTTCTCGAAATTTTTCACAAAACCCATTAGAATGATAAGGCCGATATTTTTTCATTTCTGTGTTACTAATGTCAGTCGAACCTTTTCTTTTATTTGTAATGCTGTACAAGGATTATAATTACCACTAGCGACGAATTTAATCTTTATCTCGCCTTGTACTTTAAATAAACATAAGATATCATGTTCGGTATAGATTGCCGCAAGAACGATATTCTGAGACATATTTAACGTCCACTGAAAACTGCTAGAAGTCAGTCAGGCATGCGTGCCACCCACCATGAAAGTGTTAAGGAACGTGCGATGCAATCGTGGGTCCAAAAATTTCGCACTGAGGACGAGAGCCGTGGAGATAAAGAAGGTCGAGATGATCCTTCAGTTCATTTAAACCAACTCAAGATGTTAGTTGAATCAGAACCACCCACAACAATTCGAGAACTTGTACAAAATTAAGGCTCTTAGTCATCCATTAGTTGTGGACCACTTAAACAGCTAAGAAAATCAAAAATGTTGTAAATGTATATGAATTTGAAGATAATATACCACAATTATTTTTCTACCAACCTAATAGTTGCTTTCATTACTTGAGGTTTAGCAGCATTTAGAAACTAAGAAATTAAAGTTGCATCTTCTGTTCCTTTATGAAATATATTGTGTATTTTAGAATATTTTCTTAATATACTGAGGATAATTTGATCAAATTTATTAATTATCCTATTTTCTAATACGAAATATTTTGGATAATTTAATATTAGTCGCATTGAAATTCTAAGAAAGAATGATTTTACATTAAATGGAATATAGACTTAATTATACTTTTCTTTTAAACCTTTTACTTCATTCAAAGTACGTTGCTTTTCTTGTGAATTTTAGATTTTTCTTCACATTTGTACTCTGAATGTGACGACATTATCATCAAACATTTATGTCATGTATATAAGCTACAAATAAGAATTTATTAAAAATGTTGATAATAAAAGTGTATTTTATGACAAAATGATAAACTTTTTAAATAAGTAATCTTTTATATTTTTTTATAGTAAACTTTTTAAATAGTATATAATATCATGTGTTTTTATTATAAAAATACTTATATTTCTGATTAAAAAAAGAACAGATTTGTCTTTTTTATTAAAAAAAAAACAATAATAATTCTTTGTCATAGAAGTTTAACTTGATTTCAAGTATCATTTATGATTTTTTTTATATAATACAAATTTTTCACGACATTACATGCATGTAAAAGAAGTGAAATAGTGTCATAGAAACAATAATTCTATACTGAAGAAGTGTAGAAAATATTTTTTCTTCTGAAAATTAAAATAAATTCAAACAAGTATATATTTATAATATATTTTTTCTGTCAAAAGATTTTTATTTAATAAAATAAAACTAAGTATATATATATATATATATATATATATGTATATATATATATATATATATATATATATTTATATATATATATATACATACCTACATATATATATATATATATATATATATGTGTGTGTGTGTGTATACAGAGAGAGAACGAGAACGTGCCTGTGAATAAAATTAATTGTTTACTTACTGAACTTCTAAAGTTACGTGTATTGTTTTTAAAGTGCATGTAAAACGAAAGTTTCGATTATTTATGGCAATAAATACATATTTTACATATCGATGAAATGGATAATGAATTGTATTTCGATATTTTCGAACAATAAACCTATAACTTGTACCATTTTTCAAGTAAATGATCAAGATTGTATATAATTTAGAAAACGAACTTATAATTTAGATTAATATGTTCTTTAAATGTTCCTTTTTACATTTTAATATAAAAAAATATTTCAAAGTTTGACATAATATTCAAAAGCAATAACAAATCATATAAGACCCTCACATATAAGTTTACAAGTTTGATTTAGGTATAAATATGTGTAAATGATTATTGGATTGCATGTTTATTACTTTTAAAGTTTTTTTCATAATACATTTTCGATTCATTACCGAAATAAACATTAATTAAATCTAATGTATTGCAATCAATATATTGGATATATATATATATATGTGTGTGTGTGTGTGTGTGTGTGTGTATAAATGAATGTAATTAAAATATTCTAAGAAATAAATGATTTACAGATAAAACGTTCATTTTTCAAAACAGGTAAAACCAAGTATATGAAAATGAAATTTATGTAATTATCATAAATTAAATACATATACGTGTACTAATGTTTTAAATTACATATGAAAACGCTTGTGTATAAAAAGAAAATTATTTTATACTGAAACAATTTTTCATACAAGTGAGATTATTGCATTCTCAGCATGAATATTCTTTTTCATTCGACGATAATATCAACTTTTGAGAAATATAAATTGCATAAATAATTAACATATATGTTTAAACAAAAAAAATGTCTGTAAATTTGACAAAAATTTCGATGTCGAATATTAACGATTCATGTAATTATAACTTTAAAAAATGCAAGTTGACAAAAAAGATACACAAAAAATATGTTCACCTTGGTTTCGAATCATTAGCTGTGATCTCATTTGTGACTCGAAAATTGTTTTTAAGATATTTGTACATTAATTACTGACTCTTAATAAACATACTGAATATTTGCATTACATTAGACGTAGTGTATTTTTCAATTAATTTCGTATAAAATTTTATTACATAAAAAAATCATTCTATCTTCTTTTAAACACTTATTTATATATATATATATATATATATATGTATATATATATATATATATATATATATGTTGTTTTGAACAAATATATCCTTTTTATATTAATTACTTATTTCAATGTGATCAAGAAATAAATATCATGTTTTCTGTAAATTATATTATATTTATATTAGTATGCAAAAATATATACGAAGAAAAATATAGGGAAAATTAAATTTTTACAAAATAGTTTTTGTATTTTTTTAAACATCTAACTTATATTAACATTCAGTATTACTGAAATCATAATTGATTGACAAATATTAATTCTTAAATAAATCAAAATTCATAAATATGTAAAACAAAATAATAAACAAATGCATGTTTAAAGATAATAAACCTATTCATATTCCGAGTGCAAAGGGTTAACCCCAGCATTGCAGGCATGAACATTTATTTTGGCAAATCGGAATGCCAGCATGATTTGCATTTAAACGTTTGTTCCACATGCTGATCAGTAACATTTTTCTAGAAATATAATTTATAATAAAAAGAAAATGTATAAATGATAAATTTGTTTCCTCTTTTTAGTTAAAAAGTAATCCTAAATTTTTCATGATGATAAATTATATTTATAATTATTGAGTTGGTGGAAGGAAAAATGAAAATATTCCTCAAGTGCATTGTTAAACTTATCATTAGAAACAAATTACATATCTGAAAATACTAGTATCGTTATATCATTTTCTTGTGACTTTTGATGATGAAGATTTTGATTGGAGTTTAAGGGTACGTCGATAAATTAATTGAAAAATATTTTTAAAAAAATTTTTACACTTTTTCCACCTTTCCGGATCCAAAGAATTAAAAAACAGAGATTGGATACTTATTAATAATAACACTCACCGAATATTTTTGACCTTTCTAATATACCAAAGCCATATTTAGTGTTGCAAAAATTGATTTTCTTGGATATTTTTTTCATTTATTCTAAACAATCAGTGCAAAAATTTAATGAATGTAGGTTAGGTTAGGAGTATTTCTTTTCTTTTCTTCAGTGATATATAAAGGTGTGATAATCTTGATTAACTATGAAACAAGAATATGTCATTAGATTAGGATAATAATGTTTCAAGATATATTAATAAACCATAATAATACTTGGTGTTTAAGGACACATCGACAATCAAGTTTCTCTCTCTCTCTCTCTCTATATATATATATATATATATATATATATATATTTAATTATTTGTATATATTTATATATATATTTAATAAATTTAATTTCTTTTAAAATTATCATTATGTGTCAAAAATAGTGACTTTTTTATAATTTTTCAATTAATTGGACAGAAAATAAATGTCTGTAGATTTCATGCTACAAAAAAAAATAAACTCAAAGAAAATAAATAGTTTTCTCTTGTTACTTAACAGCATTTTTTCAAAACAAAATCTTAAGTATCATTAGAACATTTTAGCTCGTTAGTTGACTATTAGAACGCATTTTATCCTTTCTCCAAGTAAATAATAATATTTCAAATACATTTGAATTAACTCATCAGTTAATATCCAAAATTGCGGAATTTATTATTGTTTATCTAGTACGTTGTAAAAATTTATTACGTACCTTATATGGGTATAATTGCTTATCAGTTACCAAGCCTTAGTAAACCTCAATCTTATATGAACCGTATAAGGATTCTGATCCTTATATGGATTGTATAAGGAATATCTAAAACCTTATATGAAAAATATATGGTTGAGGATTATTAGGTAGGTTTTGATTCCTTTTATAAAATATATAACCTTTATCAATAATTTATTTCATACTTTGAAATTCAGTGCATGCCTATTATCTTGAAACTTATGAGCATTCTTCAATATTTATCAACAGGCATTTAAATATCGACTTTACTTATTATTACTTTCGATATTACTTACGATATTACTTAATAACGATATTACTTTAAAGCAATATTTACTTCTTTATATTATATGAAAGTCTGCTTCTTAATTTTCTGAAAAGAGAATCATTAAAAGTCACAAAATAATTTTTTTTCTCGTTAAAAAACAAATCTGTAATTAGAATAAGAACGAAACCATTTAAGTAAGAGATTCTTTAATTTTAAAGAAATCATAAAAACTGAAAAGAAACTAAATGTATATATTTTATTAATAGTATATTTACAAGCTTACTTATTACTTTTTTGTAGAAATATCAAAAGATTGACAAAAACATAGTTTATTTACTACTCTAATATTGAATAAATTTCAGTATGTTTAGAAAGTAATATTATATTGTATTTTTTGGACAATTTAAAGAATATATTCGAAATAAAAATTTTAAGTGTTTTTAAAAAGTTAACATTCTATATTTAATTTTAATAAAATTTAATTATTATTTAAATTATGGAAATTTATTGATTTATTTCTGTTATAAAGAATATCTTCAAACTATTTAAAAAAATTATAAAAAAAATAATGAAATTGTATTTATCTATGAACTAATTTTCTAATTGTTTATTATGTACCTAAAAAAAATGTTTACTTTTATTTATTTATTTGATTATCACATGAACACTTCTAAAAATCTTATCATTTTTAGTTGTTTCAATTGTATAAATTTAAATATATATTTCAACAAAAATACTAGTTGATATATATATATATATATATATAATCTTTGTTTTGAATGGAAAACTTACAAAAATAATTTGTATTAATTTTAATACACAGAATAGGTTTATAATTATAGTGTATATTTGTAAAAGATACATGGATTTGTTGTATAAATGTGAATAAATTTACTCGAATAGAATTCATTGAATTAACCAATCATCAAATAAATATTATTTTTTAAATTAATCTTTAGAATTTTTACGTATGTATAAAATAAATGAGAATTTATTACTTTATACATAATTATATATATATATATATATATATATATATATATATATATATATATATATATATATATATATATGTATGTATTCATGATTCAATGCATATTTGTATGCATTGCAAAAAGATTTTACTGAATTGAATTTGAGGAGGTTGACTTTTTAACTATCAATGATTGACATGTGCAAAAATGTAGTTTATCAAGTTTAGTGCAACATATTGTAAAGTAAATGTCAGAACTAATATTAATATAGTGATTATATTGAATAAATATTATACATAAAAATATTTCAAATTTAATATCATATATTTTCTTATTAATTGAATTCCTGTTCACACTCGTTTGATCTTTTTTCAGATTATTTTTATTGACAATGTTTGCAGCCCATTTCGAATAAACAGTTGGAAAGTATGGAAAGCAACGAGTAGTAAGTAAAAAAATATATATTTTTAGTACAATTAGAAATATTTTTTCAGAATAAGATTAAACCTGTTTCAAAAACAAACTTTTCTTTTTATTAAATCTTTTTTTAACTGAAATGCATACCTATAAAATATATTTCCAGTTGTATCAATTAATAATTAAATTTCTAATCTTATGAACATTTATATAATTCTAATCTTGAGTAAATGTTGTTATTTAAAATATTCTTAATTTGGTTACTGTTTTAAATACAAAATTTAAAAATAGTTATTAAGAAACCTTTTTAAATATTTTTATATTAATTATACTATAAGGTTGGTAAGAAAATAATTTCGGTTTTTGTTTTTTTGAATTATAAACTTAATTTTTTTTGATGAAAGTGTTATTTTATTCTGTTTATGTTAATATATAAATATTAAAATATGCCAATAAATTTGATGCTAATGTGTTGTTTAATCACGAATGAACAGCGAAGCGCCCTAAAACCACATTAATCAACCAACCAACGAACAAACATATCTATTGAAAAAAAGTGTTTTTAAACATAATATCAACTGGTCATTATCAAATTGACCATGCATTTCCATTTATTTTAAAGTATTTTCATTTTACAAATAGTTATATAAAAATTCATATTCATTTTTTATCATATTATTTAATCATTTGACTATTGTTCTTCAAATATTTTTTAAATAAATTTTTCTTATATTTTCACAAAAAAAGTCAATGAGTTAGTAATTTTCATATATATTGTATGTATATATATATATATATATAGAATATTTAACCACTATTATTATTTAAACTGTTACATTGGTAGAAAAACAATTGTAATTTTTGTTTTCTGACCTCTAACTTTAATTTTTTTCAATGAAAGAGTAATTTCATCATGTTTATGTTAATATCATTTTAACATGTGTGAATTATTTCGGTCTGTGTTTTGATAACATCGACTTCGATTGTGTTAACAGTTTTGATTCAAATTCCCTTTTTGAATTAAAAATGGAAAAGAAGAAAATAAAAGCATTTTTTTATGAGTTCAAAACGGATGGTAGAGCAGCAGAAACTGCTCGTAAACTAAACGATTCTTTTTGTGTGGGTACTGTTAAGGAACGTACGGTACAATGGTGATCCTCAAAATTTAATTCTGGGGACGAGAGCCTTGAATATGAAGAAGGGGTTCGGGCGTTCTTTTTCTATTCATAACGACCAATTAAAGGCGTAGTTGAATCAGAACTACACACAACAATTCGAGATCTTGTACAAAAGTTAGACGTTAATCATCCAACAGTTCTTGTCCACTTGAAACTATTGGGAAAATCATAGAAGAGAAAAATTTACATGAATTTGAAGGTCATAAATCGCAATTATTTTTCTATCAACCTGATATAAACACATAAATAGGTAAACAGTACAGTATTCAAAAACACTTTTGATGATTTTTTTAATTGATTAAATTAACTACTTTATTTACTAAGAAATGAATTGTTATTAAAATAGTACAAGTTTCTTGCAATCAGCAAATATTTTATTTTGGAGATAATTTGTGATTTATCAAAAATTTACATTAAATAAATATCTACTTTTCTTGTAAATACTAACTGTAGTAGCAAATACAATGTATTTTAATAGAAAATTATTAAAAATATGTTTTACTTACTACCTTAATAATAGTTATTGTGTGTAAAAAAATAATAAAAAAATTCATATAGAAAATAACAAATTTTGATTTGAATTTTGATTGAAAAACAAATTTTGATGAAAAAATATATTCAAGTAAATGATTTTAGAATCCTGAATTAAAATTACTATGAATAATTTGAAGACATATTTTCTATTAGAAAATTTATTTAATGAAACATTTCATTTCAGATTACCTTGAAATATATTTTTTAGTTCTTACTTAAACCTATATCCAGTATATACTTATAATATTGAAAATATTTTCCATTTTTTCTGCTTATTATATTAAGAATGTATATATATATATATATATATATATATATATGCATGTAGTACAATATAATATCTGAAAATTTCTAAATAAAATATTAAACATGACACACTTTTGAAATAATATTGAAGTCGATACATACATACGTATAAATGTTGAAAAATAAGAAATATCTTTCAAATAAAATGAAACATATAAAATATAAATACACTACAGATAAAAGTGTCTCAAATCTATGGAATATAATTTCCCAAGGGTATATAAAAATTGACCAAAGAGGAAGATATTATCAAACGGCGGTCAGTGGTCATGTAGTGCTTACTAAAAGTCTCTTTACTATTATTGTATATATCAGTTCACTGTATCTACCCCTCTATCTGTACAGGATTTCTAGTAAATCCATGGATATATTATCAATCAGTCGCGGATGTCCTTGAAAATAAATCATCTTATAGTAGAGCGGGAGTGTCTGTTTTAGAGTCACTTAATTCGATACGGTTTTAACAGATTGACAAATGAATTGGCTGTTTTTACATTGCACAGGGGAAGTATTACACGTTATAATAGTATTTACTTTTTATAAATAAAATTTAGAATATTTTTATTTGATATAAATAAAACTTCAATTGACTCAGTTGAAGAAAATGACCAATATGAATATTTTTAACATTTTAATTTTAAACTTTAATTTTAAAATATATCCCTTTTTGAAACGAAAAACAGTTTTGATTTTCTAAAGAGGTTTAAATCTGCAAAATTGTAAAAAACGCAGTATTAAATAATCCTGATTAAATCATTAAGTAAATAATTATATTATATATTACTCTTACATAATTCTTTCTACCAGATTTCAGATTAATAACAATGAACATTCGAGTATGACCTTAATCCTTGAATACACGCATATGAATATATTTAACTCTATATTATTTATAATTCGAATCTGTATATTTTCAATGAATGATTTATGCAAAAAATCAATTGTATTTTATACAAATTCGTAAATATATTCTGAAAAAAATTTTATATGTAAAATATTCTAAAAAAATGATTGTGTTTACTCTATGATTAAATGAACAGTTCGAAAATATTTTATTTTTTATTATTTTTTAATAAATGATTAGAGGTTTTCACATTTTAAACAATAAATATAGTCTCTTTGACCTTTTATCTAAAATTTTTGATGTTTTTTAGTACATAACATTATTGAAACTATTTTAAAATATCTTCCAATCATTTATTGATAACTTAAAAAAGTTTAGTGTTGTTAAGACACTAATTTAAATTTAAACAAGGAGATATATAAATAACCTCAGTTTTTGTGTCCATATGAGACTTATAAGAGAATATACTGAATTATAAAATAAAGTTTCGCACTTTATCATTCACTAATTGAAAGTATTAAGTCAGTCAGTTTTAATATAATATTTTTTTATAATTGTTTATTTAACATTCTTCAGTAGTTCGTTTATAATAAATTCTTCTTTTATACTATTTAATTTTCCCTCAGTTCTTTGATTTTGAACAATACGAGTATATAACAATTTCAAATTGATAATAGTTTTCCAGTTGGTTTTTCCTTTTTACAAGAAATATTAACACAATTCAATATTCGATTTTATTGTTTTTTAAAAAATTAACAAATTATATGTTTTTCCAACTTATATAAACAAAACTATGAGATGTATTTTTCAAGACTTTTCATTTGAAAAATATTATTTTAAAAAGATTTTCAAATGAAGTAAAATATCATCTAAATGTAATTTAACAAACTTTTCTACTACATATTTGATTTAAATTTTTTTTAATTCTTATATTTCTGTTTTTAACTGGTAATATATTTAATTAAATTTGAATAAAATCAATTATTGATATCTATTAAAGTATAGAAAATTTTTTAATAAAATAATTTTAATTCAAATAATATATTCAACATTCAATTTATATGAAAAATTCAAAACTGGTAATTTATAAAACATTATAATTAGTTTTCATACAATTTGTCGTATATAAATTAGATATTGAATTTATTTTACTCTTCCTGTTTGTGTTTTAATGTATTTTTTAAAATTTTAGAATCGTATTTCAAGAAGAACTCTTATTATTTTCATTAATATATAAATTCAGTTTGGTTAATAATTGAAAGTAATTTTAAAGTGATTTCCAGTTTTAAACGTTGTGATTTTATTTTTATTTATATATAGACTTAATATTAGATAAAAATAGTATAAGAAAAATACTTAATAAACTATCTAAACATTTTACAGTTCTATTTTCAATACGTCAGCTTATCATTGTGATATATATATATATATATATATATATATATATATATATATATATATATATATATATATGACATATCAAATTTGTATCAATGTTTCTACAGTACATTGAATAAATCATCATCTGAACAGATTGTCTTGTTCAAGATAATCGATACAACCGCATCTACATACAACGAGTACGAAATACATCCCGCAGCATAATCTCCCCTTTTGAAAGTGCCAGTGTTTAAAGTATCCCTTACTAATACTGTATGTAGTATTGATGTCTATATCTCATGGGAAGGATGAACACTCCTGGTGCTTGTACGATGTTCAACTTGATCCCGAGGATCACAATTGTCATGATTTGTTACAACCGACATCGTTTAATGTCAAGAAGAATAACTGTGTGGCTATTTGACTGTATTATAGTATGATAGCGTTTTCGTTTTTTGATGTGAACGGTGATTTTTATTTATTCGTTATAAATAGAATTGTATATTTTGTTATAAAAGTAAATTTAATCTACGCTTATTTTTTTAATATTATATAAAAATGAGTTTTCCTACATACTGATGGCAAGACAGAAAAATTAATCTATTTGATATTTACAGCTAATTAAAGAAAAAATATTTCATAATATTGATTAATAAATATATTTAAAATATACAATGTACAGAGATATAAAATTTAAATATAAAAATTGATTTATTTAAAGAAAGCACTATGGATGAAAATTCGAGATATAAATAGTTTTATCTTAATTGTAGCAAAATTAAGCATTTAACATTTATAAATTGTTAAGTATTTGATTAGACAGAGTAATAATAGTACATAAATGAACCTTTAAATACAATTTTGAGACATGGGATAAATAGATTGTTAAATGAATTCTTTTTTGTTAATAACAACGCCAAATTTGGTGTTGCTATAAACTCCTGCAGTTTCGGGAAAACATTTACAATCTTTTTCAATTTTGACTGATTTATGTTTTGAACTCAATAACAATACATTTTTATTTGGTTTACTTTTATATATAGTAAGAATACAATTTTCTAATTTATAAAGAATTGTCGAGAAGGAATGCCTATTGTCCTTCTTGGGTTTTGCAGGATTATGTAATTCTCTTATTTTGTCTAATAATGCCAACTAAAATAGCTCTTTTAAATATTAATTTTTTTACTAGTAACAAACTTGTGAAGAAATTATCTGTCCTCCCACAGCCAGTATATGGATCCATAAGTTTTAGGATATCAAATTCACCCAAAGGAACTGAAGATCTCACTTCATCTTTTCCCAACGAAATTTTATAATAAGTGAGAAATATGAAAAAAGTAAAAGAAGAATGCAACAATTGAGCAAACATAACACATACCTTTTTTGGTAATGTTTTACAACGTTTATGTATTGAACAATATTTAATTTTCTAAAAAGTATTTGAACTATACTGAAATATTATGAGAAACTTCTTAAATCAAAAGCTTACTTACGTTCCATGACTGATCAAAATGTCTCATCTCAGTATGTATAGATATACTACATATAAATTTTATAGAAAAAAAACCAAGAAAAAAGAAAACTACAGAATTAATCATTTAGATATTTCAATTAAAGTCTGAAAAATTTTTAGAAAGTAAGATTTACGGAAAACGAGTAATGACTATAAGAAATGACAAAACAAATCATTTTGACCCACTTGGTAGATCTAGTATTAATCTTAAAAGTATATACATTCAACGGTAAAAATTATATAATTAATTCTTTCAAACATTTTTGATTCCATCTAGTTATATATCTTCTTAATCAATACCAAGAATCAACTATAAATTTTAAAATTATAAAAAAATGTTAGCAAATTAAACAGAGTCTTTGTTGTTATTATTTTTATATTTATGAACATCTAATATTATCTACATATACACCCATTACATATTCATATATATATATATATATATATATATATATATAAAATAGAGAATGGGCCGTGTATACGGTACAAAAAATATGTTTTGATGAAAAAATACATACAAACTCGTTTAATATATAGTGTTAGAGTCGAACGATTATGTCGCCGCAAAGCGATAAATTTACAGACTATATATCGCGTTAAAATACCACTGCCGCTTCCTAGACACGAAACGCGATCGTTCATAACACAACGGGGTGTCGAAGTCGCGTCTCACGCATTAAACTACACACTGAGCAAAATTTTATTAAAGTTCGCACCATTTAACCCTACCCTAATAACAATTGTCGACGGTCTAGTAAAGGCCATGAAGGTTTTTTATGTCTTCGAAAATAACATGACTAAAAAAATACATACATATTCAAGATTACAGTTTTGTAATTTCCATATATATATATATATATATATATATTGATTCTCGTATATAAATAAATAGTATTAAAACGAGTCAAAATATTCATGCTGTTCAAATATGACGAAATGTTTTCATAAAAAAAAATATTACGGTTGGACAAACTATTTATATACCTTAAATAAGACGTATTATGAATAAAATATCTATATCTGTATTCTGTATTCTGTATGCACCTGTAATATATTTTAATTTTTTCGTTGAAATTGAAAACACACCTCAACAAGATCGTTAGAACATGACAGATGGCTTCATTGACAGCGTGAAATCTACCAAGCGATAAACATCAAACAGGCAAACGAAGCGACAAAAATTGTATTAAAATACTTTGCAAAAATTGAATTAGATATTATTGGTCACAAATGAAATTATAATATAGTGTTCAGAAAAAATTGAATTATAGTATAAGTGTTTAATCTTATTTTACCATATGATGGTTTTTTTCGCCTCTTTTTTCTGCAATTATCAGTATGCTTTTCTTATTTGAATAATACACTCATATATATATACATATATATATATATATATATACACATGTATATGAATATATATATATATATATAGATAGATATATATATATAGCATTAAACAATGAAACTAGTACTGATATGTTTGTTGTAAAATGACTCTTTTTTATGAAATTAGATTGGAATAAAATCATAAAAATATTACTTTTCTAATTACATAAATTTTTTTCAATATTTATATTAACGTGAGATATTTTTAATGTTTAAGAACTCTTTTTCTAAGGGCTGTATCTATCTATCTATATATATATATATATATATGTATGTAAATATATATATATATATATATATATATATATATATATATATATATATAAATATATGTGTGTGTAAATATATATATGGATAGATAGATAGATATGTATGTATATATATATATATATATATATATATATATATATATATGTATATATATATATATATATATATATATATATATATATGTATATATATATATATATATATATTAGTGGTACACATAAGTAATCAATCATTTCTACTTTAAACACACACGTGAGTACAATTTTTTTTATTGTTTTCTAATCAATTACATACTAGCCAATATTATCCATTACCTTTTTGTCATAGATTATATAAATGTTTAATTCCTCTCTTATAAAAATTTGCTGGCTGTGATAAAAAATATGATTCGAGGTGAAGTTGAACATCACTGATATTTCGAAACTTTTTATATTCCATATATCCAAAGTAATGATAATCTTATATATCGGGTGAATATGGTGATTGCGGGAAAACTTCCTAGTCAAGCTGCTAGGAAGTTTTTTCTTGGACTTGTTTTGCTGCATGAGATCTGAATTATCATGTTGCACGTTTTCAGTTGACTAGTGTTGGTCGTTTTTTCAACAATTCGTTATGAAATCGTTCTAACTGTTGACAATTAAGATCATCGGTAATTGTTTCAACTGGTTTTAGCAACTTAAAATGAATTATGCCGGTATAATTGCACCAAAAGCACAATAGCAACTTTTCCCAATAAATACATACTATAACAATTATAAGAAATACAATTGTACCGTGGAATAGATTTATGATATCCTTATAATTATATTTTATTTCTCCTCAACAACTAAATTCCGCCCACTTATCTAGCTAAGTAATTTTTATTAACGTACTTCATGTAATCAGTATATAATTATGTAGAAAATTAAACAATCGCCTAGTTATACATAAATTATTGAAACATAAATCTGGTTTTGCTTTAGTAGAATAATATTAAAATAGTAAAAGACTCAATGGGAAATTGACACAAAAACATTAATCACTAATCGAACGTACTTAATAGACTGGCTGAATTTCAAATCCTACTCGTATGTGAGCATTTTCTATCTTCTGGTTATGAAAAAATTAAAAATAGCGTTTACAAGATACTGTTTTCTTTATTCTACATTCAAATATTGATAATTGACCAACCTACCAGCTAACCGACCTACCCTACTAGTCTACCCTACCAGCCAACCTTATCAGCTGACCGACCTACCAGCTGACCGACCTACCAGCTGACCGACCTACCAGCTGACCGACCTACCAACTAACCAACCTATCAGCTGACCGACCTACCAGTGGACCAACGTACCTTAGCAGCTGACCGACCTAACAGCTGATCGACCTACCCTACCAGCTGACCGACCTACCCTACCAGCTGACCGACCTACCCTACCAGCTGACCGACCTATCCTACCAGCTGACCGACCTACCCTACCAGCTGACCGACCTACCCTACCAGCTGACCGACCTACCCTACCAGCTGACTGTCCTATCCTACCAGCTGACCGTCCTATCAACCGACGGAATCATTTGTTACTGTTTAAACTAAATTCATGTAGGAAAGCCAGCACGTTGATGAACTGGATTCCGGGCTCGAAACCCATGACCCATGTTGCAAAGAGATTGACATATGTTAATCATTGTACTTATTTCATGTACAGTGTACAGTGAGATACAAACCGGAAAGATCTATGCATAGTAGAAGACTGTGGCCTCTTACTGGTCCTCATACTTTTCTCATCAAGATGAGACGCCAGTTTCGTCCAGGTCAAAAAATTCTTGCCACTTGTATTTGTAATGCTAAATATGTGGGTTGTATTGCCTTAGTGCTTGTTCCAGGGCGTTGATGCCCTTACTTGCTATCCTGTATAGTTTTTGGGTTTATCTGGTGACAAGCTCATCGACTATAGGAAGGTATACGTTCCTATCCAGGCTGGAAGTTTTTTTTATAAAGAACTGCGTTTCGGTGATGAAGCATAGCACCTTGTTTTGGAACACTTTGATTCGTTTCATAGCCCAACTGACCGACTGACAATCGATAATCGATGATCGATAATCATCCGACAACCGAAACAGACAGATCCAATTACCCAAATCTATTTCATTGACATATATATATATATATATATATATATATACATATATATATATAATGAATATATGTTTTCATTACATTTGTAATAATATTTTTTTAAACATGAACTTTTGAAATTTATCCAAATTTTCAACTTGTATCATTGTTATACTTCATAAAATCCAAGTGAAGTTTAAATTTCAAATCTAATCGTATACGCTGTTTTGAAATTCAGGAAATACATTTTAATTAACCAAACAAAATATTACTAACATTCAGTCTCGTTTTCATAAATCAAGTAGTTTATAATTACGAAAAATAACGCTCGACATTTCGTGTGCAATAACGATATATAATTTTGAAAAAAGTGTCATTCAAGTTTGAATTCATATTATACATGAGTGCTTCTATGTATGTATGTATGTATATATATATATATATATATATATATATGTACATTGTATCAACAAACGGACCAATTGCAACGTGAAAGGTGTTTTGTTTGAAAATGCCGCACGATAGTAATCCACATATAAACTGGTTAGCAAATCAGATTGAATTAAAACTAATTTGCTATTTACTTCAAGACGACTGTTCGACTTGTACGAATGTATAAGTGGTTTGGTTTCTCAGAATGTCAACGATTTGAGCTAATTACCTGGCTACCGTGCGAGAGATAAATTTTACAATGGCTCGTTTTATTGTCAAACTTAAATGCTATGTGTATTTGTTTATAGATACAAACATACATACATAAAACTATACGCATATATATATATATATATATATATATACATATAATTATGTATTTCTATATACAAGTGTTTAAATAGTAATCAGATATAATAAAATTATTAGTCAGTAAAAACATGAAATATGATTCTACGACTTGAATTCAAATATTCATCACCTTCAATAAACCAGTGAATTAAGAATATTTTTTTTAATTTCCTGTTTACTGATAGTGATTTTTTTTAAAAACGAAACAACTCTTGAAAACGTGTAACATAAATCAGAAATACAATTTTTTTTATCCAATTATACTATATTTGAATATAATTCTGATAAAATTTATAAAAAGTAAACTTAAATAATAGTTGTTTATAGTTTTAAATATTGCATTTTAAGAAGACTTTAAAATTCTTGTTTATGATTAAAATATTAATGTTATTTTATTTTTAAAATAGCGATATCTGTATGTTTTAATTAAAAAATGTAAATATTTATTTTAAAAATACTTTCAGTAAAAAGTTATTTATAAAATAATCTAAAGCATATGATAATTATAATTGTTTTTTTTACCTATGATAACTTTGGTGCACAGTACTGATAGTCTGTTAGTTTGATTCATCTGAGTGTTTATTAGCCACTGTTGTAGAACTGAATACAAAGAAAAATGCCACCAGGAAAATATATAGATATATATGTGTGTGTGTGTGTGAATTTGTGGAAAAGAGAGACATTCAACCGTATAAAATGGAAAATCATGGAAGTGACCTTTATCCAGCAGTGGATTGACATACTGATATATATATATATAATAATAATAATGTTTTGTGAATTTTTTAATTAATGAATTTTTGTTTATATGTAGAGATGCCGAGAATAATATTTAGAACATTATACAATTTCTTAGACAAGTTTTTTAAAATAAAACATTACTGTAATATCAAATAAATACACTGGATGGATTCAAATAAATTATTTGAAATGTTTTCGTGCTCTGGCTCTGAAAATAATGATACTACAATCAAAATATGTTAAACAGTTAAAGTGGACAAAGAGTAATTTTGAATATTTTAATTAACAATTTTTTTTGATTTTAATTAAGAAATATATAAAATGGTTGAAAATTGCTAGAAGTTTATAAAAAGTTGAATGGTTCTTTTTCATTCTGTTTGTAACCTTTTAAATTGATTCCCTATCAAATATCAAAATAATTAGAATTATAATTTCGGTTTTTTAATCATACTATTCAAGAAAAATTATCTCATGATTAAGTATAATAAAAAAATTAAATAATATTGATATTTTAAATTGTTTAAGTACAGTTTATGACCAGAAAAAAATTACTATCAAAATTTATTAGAATTTTCTACAACTTTATATGGATAATTCATGTAAATCTGATTTTAAACAAATAAAGTAAATCTAAAAATATATAAGAATTAAATACATATTTCTTCTATTGAGTTTAATAAAAATACATGTTTTTTGCTATTTTCAAGTCTCAATTAAATAAAAAAATTATATGAAAATATTAAATGAGATGACAGAACAAAACTAGTGAGTCTCTTTGTACTTTACTTAGTTTTAAGTTAGGGGAAAATGTTTTATTTTAGATAAATCTATATAAAATTTAATTAATATATCATATGTAATATGCAATTAAAGAAAATATTTTATCAATATTTAAAATAAGTTGATATATGTGTAAAATAAAAACACATTTTCTAGTCCAGATTTCATATATAAAGCGATATTTTCAATTTTGTGATCTGTGAAGTAACTTTCTTCATTCTATTTCTTATCATTAAGTAACCATTAATATATCAATACCATTCTGATACATTTGGTAAATTATCTTTCATATATGAATTATTTTTTCATTCCATAGACAAGTTTTATTTTTGATTTAGTAACAACACTGTTTTTGATTAAATATATTCAATACATCATTATTGATTATTGTTTATGTGCATTTCAATCAGGTTGTCATCATCCTCAGAGCTTCAAAATTGAGAAAAAGATTTTATCTACAGATTATTCTGTACCTTAGCTTTTCAAGGTTAATGGATTTGAAATCAACACTGACTCATGGTTCTTGAAAAAACAATAAAAGAAATCAGATTTTAATTAGTTTGTTACCACTGATGAAAAAATGATATTGTTCAATAATAAAACAAAGAAATTGCCATGAGTATGTCGAGGACATGTGACAAAACTTATTCCAAACCTAATACTAATTCCAAATAATTAATATTAAGTGTTCGAAGGGATTGACAGTATATTTCATCTGTCAGGAAATTGTACACTTATCTACATATTTTTTTAAAAAAAATATTGTAGTTAATCGGATTTTCTTTAAAGTCCATAATTTGTGAGTTATTAGTTATACAAATTAGGCAGTATCAAAGATAGTTCATACCAAAAGAATTATAGATTTCAATATTTAAACAGAAGTATTTCTTCTCTCACATACGCTTTCTTTGTATTAACTTCTTACTCATTTTTCCTACAGTATGATAAACGTTTTTACTTATGAACCATGACTAAAGTACAGAAAAATCTTTTTTTTTGTTTCTTTAACTCTCTGAAGATGATCATCGCCGTACAAATGCATATAAGCCAGAATCAAAATCAACAATTATTTATTGAACATTTGTCCCACATCAGTAATAATTTTTTGATCAATAAATATTTTTTGTGTTTGTGAAGTTTAAGATTAAAAGATTAAATTCCTTGAGAAAATGACTTTCTTTCTTTACATATACATACATTTATATATATATATATATATATATATATATATATATAAATGTTTTATTTAACACAATCGTCAACAATTTACATTACTTGAAAGGTACTTTCAATTAAAGTATTAAAAATGTTCTATTAGAATTTTATATGTTAACAAGCACATAACCTGTATTATGGAATGTTTTTAAAATTAAATAAAAATCTAAATTGAAAACCGATCTTTTGATCAATTACGGAGAAACAGTTCAGAGAACTAGTCAAAAATTTCAAAAATGTCACATTTTTTCATGGTCCACTGTTACCCAGTAGCGCAACAGATAGATCTTGGAATTCAGTCAGTAGATACTTATACTATGTATTTCTCACCTGGGAACTGATCGTAGATAGTAAATGGTTTTTTTTTAATATAAAAAAAAACTCGAATGATACAAACTGCTCGACCATCGTGTGTATACTAACAAAAAACAACAGTTGCTTATGTTTTAACTCTAACCAAATTATCTTCTAATCAAAAATTCCTTCGGCTATACTTATATATATATATATATATATATATATATATATATATATATATATATATATATATATGTGCGTATATATATATATATATATATATTTGATTTTATTTCTTGTATTTATCAAATCTACCTAAGCGATTATTTTGACACTGATCGACAGATTGTTAAATATTTTTTTACATTATATTGATTTCTATTATATATTTCTTCTCACATGAATATGATGGATAGTTTATAAACATTATTTTATCACTATTAGCTTATTTATTAATTTTTTTCTAGTTTTAAACGACTGTAAATGTTTGTAGCTATTTAATGAATTTTAAATTGTGGTCAGTAGAATAAAAATATCGGTTCTATAAAAAATTGTTGCAGAATTTCAATAAAAATCTTATAGAAATATACACTCAAGTCAATTTTAAAATGAATAATCAATTTTTAGACATTTTAATAAGACAGTTATTCGTTATGTTGTGGTTGTTAAGAGAAACTGTTTTTATTTTAATAAATTTTGTTTATGTATGGTTTTAGTCTGCCCATTGTTTATGATTTTTTAAATATGATGTTTATAAAATTATGTATGCTCTTTTAAATGTACTGTAGTTACACACACACACACACACACACATATATATATATATATATATATATATACTGGGTTTATATTTAAACACTTTCCGTGATAGTACTGAAAACTTTTTATATTTATCATAGAAATGAAAGATGATATACTTTCAGTGCTATCATTTATCTCAGTCAATGTTCAAATAAAATCTGTTATTTTGAATTCACCATTAGATTAAATAAACTGTTTATTGTTTAATTATATATTAATGAGTTAAAAACATTTTTTTTAACAAATAGTCCAGAAAAAAGATAATGAAATCATAAAATTTATTTTTATTTTCTATTTCGCTGTGTATTTACAATTGTAACATTCTATTAGATTAAAAAGGATTTAATAATGTTATTGTTTTCAATTTTAGGTTATTTATAAAAAATATAAATTATCATCACGTACATTTCCTTTCTTCTTTACATAGTTCTATAATAATTTCGTGTTCGGAATAATTTTATTTCAGTACGTTTACACATTTTGTTTATTACCAAATCATCATGAATATTTACAAATTAATTTTTATTAAACAAAATAAATTTATGTGTGAGTTATGGTTCTTTAAAGAGAGTGCAAAAGGGAATGTGCTTTTAACCGCAGAGGATACTAAACTTATGGCTATTTTTATGGTTTATCTAATCGTATTATTATTTCAATTTGAGATAACAGAGGTGTTAAAATTATATGTTATAGACTTTATATGAAAATTTGTAGTATTATAGTTCATACTATTTGATTTATAGAGTATTGTATATTACCACTGAGGATAGCAATATGTTATAAACGACTTCTACTTTGAATTAATCGTTTTTGTACTCTTCTACGTGGGAAATAACCTTCTTCCGTATATATATATATATATATATATATATATATATATATATTAGATATAAACAAAAATTTATCTAATCCTGATTTCAACTGGTTCAAATTTCATTTTTCTTAAATATTACTTACATCTAAATAGGTTATAATCAGTTTAAACCGGATATAGGTGGTAGTATGGATGAGAGATTACTTGCAAACCGAATTCTTGTATTTTCTATTGATCATTTGTGACATATGGACGAGTGTTATCATACAGTGAAAAACGACATATCATCTGTTGATTAGTGCTGCACATTTTTGAACAAAATCACCTTTTAAAAGCTTCAACTGGTGATAATAAACCATAACTTACTATGTTCTAAGTACACTGAATGTGTTCATGACAATCTTCCCGCACAATTAATATTAATTATTTAGCATTATTATTTGGTTTGGAATCAATTTTGTCATATGTTCTCGATATACCCATTGCAATTTTTTTGTTTTATTGTTATATAACATCATTTCCCATCAATAGTAAGAAAGTAATTAAAATTTGGTTCCTTTTGTTGTCTTTTCAAGGAAGCCAAGGATAACCATGGGTTAAAAGAGATAAAGCTATAACAACTTTTATTCATGTTTCATAAGTAGAAACGTTTACCATACCGTAGGAAAAATAGTTAGAAGTTAATACAAAAGAAGCGTATGTGAGAGCAGAAAAAGTCTTAGAGAACTCCATATACTTCTGTTTAATATTAAAATCTATAATTATTTCGGTATGAACTATTTTTAATACTGTCCAGTGTTCATAGCTAATAACTCACACATTGTAAAAATTAAAGTAAATTCCGATTAACTACAATAAATTTCTTTAAAACGGTGTACATAAGTATACAATCTCCTGATATACAATATACTGGCAATTTCCTGGAACACTTAACAGTTCGAGACCGGTACCTTTTTAAGACTCTTCGTACCAGTGCAGTAAACTCAGTTTACCGCTAATATTATTTATGAAAATTACTATTTACGAAGGAAAAGAAGGATTTTTAGTTAGTTGATGATCAAGGTTAATCCTTACACTAGCTCTTAGTATCAATAGAATATGTGTATTAGAAGAAAATAAAGAAATATAATTAAAAATATCATAATAAATATTTGCAAATAAAAACACTATCAACGTTTACTGGATCGGAAACGGAGACTCAATATTAATTATTTGGCTTTAGTATTAGATTTCAAATCCATTTTGTCACATGTTCTTAATATATTCTTTGTAGTTTCCTTGTTTTATTGTTCTAAAGTATCATTTTTTTTATCACTAGTAACATAGTAATTAAAATTTAGTTCCTTCTGTTGTTTTTTCAAAAATCATGTATGTAAATTGCGAACCTGTCATCATTGAAGATTCAAGATACAGAATAATCTCTAGCCAAAAAAATATTTTCTATACTTGGAAGCTCTGAGAATGATGACAACCCAATTTAAATGTACATAAGCCACGATGAATAATGATATATTAAATGTACTTAATCAGAAATAATACTTGTTGTCTATGGAAAGGAAAAATAATTCAAATATGAAAGCGTATTTAACGACTGTATCAGAACTGTATTTTTATATTAATGGTTACTAAATGATTATAAATAGAATGAAGAAAGACACTTCAAAGATCACAAAATTGAAAATAGCACTTTATACATGAAAACTTGACTTGAAAACATATTGTTACTTGCCACCTATATTATTTCATTTTAGATAATCAGAAAATATTTTTTAATTACATGGTATAGGTTTATCTGAAATAAAACATTTTCCCCTATCTTAAAAGAATGTAAATTATAGAAAAACGCAATGCCCTTGTTCTGTAATCTAATGTAATATTCTCACATAATTTTTTTATTTATTTATTATGACTTGAAGTTAGCAAAAAAAATGTATTCTTATTAAACTCAAAAAATATATGTGTTTTTAATTCCTGAATATTTATTATATTTGTTTAATACCTTATTTTTATTGACTGTCATGAATTATCGTCTAAACTTGATATATAAATCGATATAAAAATATTTCAAATGGAAAATTATAAGATAATTAACTTATATTATTTTAAATTCGGTTTCAAAATTGTCTTGTATGATTACATATTAAAATTAAGTATATATATATATATATATAAGTAAGGCAGTATTTAATTATTCAAGTGTATATTAAAACATGTCACGATCATTGAAAATTTTCAGCTTGATAAAAAAAAGCACACGGAAACGTTTCAAAAACGATCAGTTTGTGTGAAACATGCCAAAGAGTAGAAAATAAATTAAACTAATTAGAAATTCGACACGAATTTTAATCTGTTACTTTCTCCTCGTGTCATTGAATAAATTATTACACGAATATTTGGTGTTTGAAGTCATGTCAAGTGCGTGTATTAATTTGGCACCGTGACACGCCAACAGATATCTAAGTATTTTAGTTCTGTGGCCGGAATTTATGATACATGTTGGGTTTTGTTTCGCATGTACGCTTAAATTTTAGATATTGTTCTTAAAATCTGAATCATTTTTATATTTCTTTTCTGGATGTGAGGATAATAAATATATTTTTTATACTTGATATTTTATAAAAAATATTTACTATTTTTATGCCATGTTTGTTGAATGTAGTTGAATCATAAAAGTGTTCTCAAAATGTGTATATAAATACAGGAATGCAACAAGATGAGTTGGTGGTGTTCTAAAGAGGTCTAGACATTAATTCTTTGTATTGATATCATTTGTTAATTTTTATTCTAAGAACTTGTTTCCTATACATACAATACATACCAGAAAATCACTAAAAAAATTAATAAATAGTACATACAAAATCGTTAATGAAAGGAAAATAATATTTCTTATTTATCTTTTAGAGTTGCAAATTAAAAAATATGTCTTAAAACTATACTATTTTAGACATATAATAAATATTAATTTAACACACTGCATATGTTTAATGAAGGATCTATTTTTAAATAAGATATCAATTTTATAGACCACATTTGTGGGATATATTTATGTATAAATGTTATTATCATTTTAAAATAATTTTCATGTTATTCTAAAATATTTTAATTATTAAATAGGAAAATTGATTAAAATAATATTTTTTTTAAATAATCTATAAATATTATATTTACTATTTTATAATTTTATACATATATTACTTCTGCTGAAAATAGAATCAAACAATTTACAAAAATAAGCTTTGTTCTCAATTACTATGAAAAATTTTCATATTAAACAGAAACTTTTTCTTTAACATAAATCCTTATTTTAATCAAATGAGGATTATATAGTAATTTATTGTAAATATAGACCTTAAATAAAAAAAATATTTTGATATTTTGATTGCTTTATTGTCTTTTAAAATGAATTTGTCTCTGACTATAAAACACTTTTCATTAATAAAGTTTTTCTGAAATTTATATTGTTTATAAGCAGATTTTATATTTAAACTTGTTTCAACACACTTTTTGAGTCTGTTGTTGTCATATAGGAACCAACAGTAGGAGGATTTATAATCATATACTGCCACACAGGAGAATGTTTTTAATGATATCATACATTATCTGATTATAAAAAATAACGAACCAAATAACCAATAAACATTTCTTAATTATTTATATAAAAATGAGTTCTTTTCTTATTGAAATTTATAATAATAGTAACAAATGTTAAAAAAACTGTAAAACTGTTAAAAAAATTCAAATCAAGTAGAAATTTTCTGTAAAAACAAACCGACCGATAAAGGTTTATTAGTATATACATATTTTATCAGTTAAAACCAAATCTGTTTATAAAACGTATAAGAATAACAAATAATTTTGTATCAGCTAAACAAAATTAGGAAAAAATTACATTTTTATTATAATAAAGAGAAGCCTTGAACAGAAGACTATTTATAATTAAAACCGCATAAAATACCACACTTAATGTGTTGAAAATAAAAATGTTATTAAATAGACTCAAACAAAACAGGAAACATATAAATGAAAGAATAGTAAAATATGATTTATTTGTCAAATATATATATTTTTAATGAGGTCCAATTGTATAACTTCACTCTACTAATTTTTTTGTAATAAAAATTAAATTGATTTGAAATTTATCTGTATATAAAACTGAACTGGACGGATATTATCGTCAAAAATATAATATTTGTATATCATAAAATGTGGTTTATTTCATTTCAGTTGAGTTTATTTCAAATCATAAAACATGTACTATTAGTTCACATGAAACTAATGTCTCAATTAAAAATGTTACCGCTTTCTCTATGTCTATAAACGATAAACTGCTTTTGTTGAAACTTGAATCACTGTATATGGACATAATTTACAGCACATAGTGTAAATAATATATATATATATATATAAACCTATTATTTTTTTACAATGTGAATATAAACTTGCAATGTTCTCTATTGTGTTAGATATCGATGGAAAAATTACAAATCCGTTGCAATTATTTATCGAATGAAAATAATATTTATATGATAACAAATATTGTGTACACGTATTAATAATAAAATAAAACAGTAAAATTGCTAAAAACAACAATTATAAATAAGTGCTTAACCTAGTTAAAATGAAATTTACTAAAAATAATAGGTGCAGCTGAAAAATTATATAATTTTATATGATTTCCTATAAAGACTGGGATAAAAATAATAAAGAGAATTTATAATATAATCTTTCAAACTGAACCCAATTAAATATGATAAAAAAAGGTTATTTGACCTGTTGGTATGATGATGATGACAATAAATAATCAGATAATTTTTAATGTTTGCTCAGATGTTTTTTGTGTTTTGTGGACTAACTGAATAATTAAATTGTGAAATTGAATCTATCTTCATCCTAGTTTTCTATATTTTAACAAATTGTTAGAATTCTTCTTCTGGCATGCTTTTAGGTCCTTATCCATATATTTTTATGTTTTCTAAGTCAAAGTTTCTTAATCTTCTTTGACCTGTGGACCACTTTTGAGTTTAATATTTTTCTGTTTCCCATCCACCCTTAATTTTTACTCAGGGAAAAAGGAAAGAAAAAATAAATATCAAATATTGACTTATTCAAAATTATAAAATTGGCTTTTTATAAAACAATTATAACGAATTTCTTATAAACTGTATACATACGTATATATTCGTTTTTAAAAACAAAATAAATAATAAATTGATGTTTACTTTACTTAGTGTGATACTTGTGACTGATGCAAACTAACAAGTTTTTTAATGTCTGTTTGCAATGTTGTGAGCGACAAACGAATATTGCCTCTGTTCACGATATCAAAACGGTTACAAGCTTTTGAAATCAGATTAATAACCCGAGTAAATCCATATTAAAACCTCAACTGTCGAAGTGCCCTAAACCCAAATAACCAACCATCCAGATTCAACAAGACAAGATGTGGGAAATGCAATAATATAAGAATTTTCCCTCTCCTACAGCTGTAGAAATGTATTCACCATTTCACTACTTATCCAAAAATTATCTTTGTTTTGTTTATATCTAATTCGAGCTCTTGTATCACTTTGTAGCACCACAAGACTTTTTTATAGTTTAATTTACGCATTAATTGCATTTACACCAATAGGAGTTAACACTCAATCTGGGATATTTACATATATTATAGCATTGAATCAAACTTGCATATCCCCATGAAGCTGTTTTAAATGCTCATTATATACAAAAAGATTATCATCTTATAGTTCGATGTCAGTAGTGGCCAATGATAGAAATTGTGTTAATTCACATCTAATATTAATCTTGTAAAGATTAAGCTTTCCGAGAAACCAAGAATGATTTCTTTACATGTTAGAAGATTACAATTTTTCTCCTGTAACAGTTTGTTTAATAAATTAAGTTTTTAAAAAAATACCTGATAGATAAAAGATATCAGACTTATCACCATCTATCTCCTCTCCACTATATATTCTATCTGATGACAAATAGTTTTCATACTATTTTAATATTTTATTCTGACTGTGGACCATCTAGAGTTTGCTGTGTCTACTAATTTGTGGCCTATAGCTCCCTTGAAGTATTCTGTGGTCATAAGGAGGCCATATGGACCCCGGTTGAGAAACGCTGTTCTAAGTCATTAAAACAGGACTTGTTGAGAAAACGAATTCGTTAAGGAAGCAGAAAAGTTCAAACAGATGTTATTAGGGAATTTTTATAAGTGTTCAATTGTTATGATTTAATTTTTGGATGAAAATTGTTCCAGTAATAGTTTTAAATGAGAAGAATCTTTTGTTATGATAAAGAAATTATTAAGTCTAAAAATTAATTCTGAGCCATTAAATTGATTCAATCATAACTCTATTACAAAATAAAATATTTTCTCGTTTTATTAGGAGTTTGAAGTGTCAACCTTAACATTTAAAAAACGATGGTGTCTGTAAAGTAACATATTAGGTACTGCATAATTTTCACATTCCAGTTGAAAAATTGCTGCTAAATGATTTATACAGCTTTGGAGAAAGTTTCATAATACATAAAACATGCAAAAAGTGCTAAAATAGTGGAAGAGGTCCGAAAATTCATTATGATTTTATCTGCTCAAAGAAGCCATTTTTTTAACAAAGGATTTTTCTGTTATCCAACAGATGAAGCAAATTTATATAAAATAATTGGTGATAATTTGAGGATTGAAATGTATTTCATTTTTCTGTAAACATTCATTATCTATAAAAAAAAACACCGAATTGATTTCTACATCTAAATAATAGAATATATTCATTCAAATAGGTCTGGAGTAAAGTTTTGTCTGAATTAAAACCCCAATACTTGCAGCATTCACATCTAATACATCCTAATATTATCTATACAACATTTGAAACACACACGTGGCCAATTAACTGAAACAACTTTATAAAAAGTAAACATTTTTCATCGGAAAAAAATAATACTCTAAACAGATCAGCATTACCGACACCTATAACTCACTGATCATTTCTTCATATCTAATTCTCCGTTGCTTATTTTATTATCTTTGTTTAATCAACAAGTAGTGCCGCGTCTGTCTCCATTGATAACAACATTTTATATTGATTCTAATTGTTCCATTCGTCGTCTACTTTGCATTTAAAATGGTGCTCTAGGTGTTTGATATGCCGATAAACAGTATATCTCTGTCAGCGGTGATATTTTATTATATTCTATGTAATAAAGATTAGTTTTATTGTCAATTCAGTAAAGGTAAAGTGGTGGCCAGTAGCTAAATAAAAATGACCTCGCGGACACACACACACACACACATTATAAAAACACAGGTATACAAATATACTATGTGACTGCTTGAAAGAAACTACACACGTCGCCCTAGAATACATAACAAAATCAATGTTAAAATATTTCTGAAATTCCTTCTCCGGTTGCATTAACTTGTTTATGTGGTTTTCGTTCAAATGATACATGGACCATCAATAATTCTCAACGAAGTTTTTATTGTCTCTTTTATGAAACGATTGACATTTTTTCAGACTGTGTTTAGTGTTCTTAAATTAATTTTTATATTTAACAAATGTCAAAAAAGACACTTTAGTTTTATACTGTTGTAAATTCGATCCGCATTAATTATTTTAAAGTGTGTTTCTCACATTTTCTCCCATACGCACATGTAAAAAAATAAATAGAATTTTATATCTCCACACATGTACTTCACTAGACATATTTATAACTTTACTAAACTATTTTAAAAATGAACGTCATTATCGTCCTCTTTCTTCATACTAAATTTTATATTCATCGTTTTTTACATAATTTAATGTTGACACTCTTTTGTATAACAATCTAGAGTTTGTAATTATCTTAAAAATATCAAGCAAAGTTTATTACACATCCATGAATGTATGTATATATATATATATATATATATATATATATATATATATATATATATATATATTGCAAAGAAATAAAAGTGATGTTTAATGAGATTGTTTGCCTCAAAAAAATCAAAGTTAAATGAACAGTAATTGAAAAAATTACGAGGTATATTTCATTGGATAAATTTATTGTCAGGGATGAATCATTCATTCAAAAAATTTACTAGTAAGATAAAAATACAGTGTTACAATGCTCAAATATTAAATTGAAAAATACACTTTGGTTGAAAAGAGAAATATTCTACCTGTCTTTACAAAACAAATGAATCATAGGTCTTGAGTTTCAAATAATGCAGTGACTTGCATTAGCACAAAAAACTATTGAAATACATAGAGATGCGAGGAAAAATAAATAAATTTAAAAATTAATTTACCTCTTCGTCAATGCGAGAAATTCTTCTTCGATGGCGCTACAACCCAAATCGAGCCTTAGCTTCCTCAATTGTCTGACTGGAAGTCCTTCTCCAGTTCCTTACTCCCAACATTTCCACTGCATCAATCGGTCCAGTATCCGAGGCTTCTTTTAAGGTTTAGTAACGTTTGTTGTTTTACGAAATGGGGTTGTTAGCTCTACGCCCAACCTTCTTTTCGGATGACCATTCTCACCGCTCTCGTTAGCCCTGATCACTTTCACCATCGGGGTTACCCCATCTTCAATATAGTTAGTCAGGTTACCAAGGCTAACCACTAGGGGGTGAGAAACGGAATTGGGT
This sequence comes from Acanthacorydalis orientalis, assembly GCA_034766995.1. NCBI lineage: Eukaryota > Metazoa > Arthropoda > Insecta > Megaloptera > Corydalidae > Acanthacorydalis > Acanthacorydalis orientalis. Next base: position 5,387,542 of record CM068317.1, on the reverse strand, counting down.
AAGAGAGGCTATGCAACACTAGCTGGAGTCGACGTCATGTGATACGCATACACTACCTCATTTTAATCCCAATCAGAGAATTACAGAATTATTAATTATATTTTGTTCTGGTCCACGTGTTAGAAATGAGCGAATAATGTTCGCATAAGATGTTTTTTTTTATTGGGCTTGTTCGAAAATATGGGATAAACATTTAGAGAAACATATTAATATTAAATATGTAACGAAATCCAACACAATTGTAACTAAAGTTTACAATATATTGGAAAATATTTATGAGGAAATAATAATTCATTCTATTTGAGTAACAAAAGTTTTTAAACAGTCAAAAAATCATGCACCATTATTTGAATTCCAGTCGATCTAAAGTCACAAAAATTGATAAAAACATCGAAACTGTTTGAAATTTTGTAGATTAGAGTTCATTTATTGGAAACTAGAATAAGTGATGGGATGTTAAACAAAAATAAGGAATCAATTCGTAGAAATTTAACTGAATATTCACGAAGGAATGCTTGAAAATGATGTCTCAAGTTTTGATTAACGAGTAGAAATGATATAGAATTAAAGCCTGCTCCAACTTTATTGAATAATTTTAAAAAGAGGAATACTTTCTGAAAAATATTCAACAAATACAACTTTCTAAACAAAACTAAGTTCACACAAATCTTATTTCAGCTTCAATACTTTTGTATCAGTGCATATTACTTTCATTGTAGAAATATTTAAGATGTTATACAGCTGTACACTTGTACAGTACAGGAAAGAAAAACAAATTTATTTTTTGGATAAATCAAGTTCTGAAAAAATGTCTTTGTTTTCGTTTAATTATATATATATATATATATATATATATATACTTACCTTCATACAATATATCTGTGTATGTTTTTATGTGTGTGTATGTATTTGTATATATATATATGTATATATATATATTTGTACACATCATAAAATTAGCAAGAAACTACTGATAAAATAAAAGAACGTATATATATATATATAATAGAAAAAAAGATGTCTAAAAAATAAAACATACTTTCAAATAATTTCATAACACAAAGAAACGCAATTTTCTTGATAAATGTTAAAAGTAACAATTAGATACGGCGCTACAAACGGTGACATTCTTGAAAACAAGGCACAAAAAATAGATAAACTACTCCTGTATTACACACAATGTATTCTATTTTTATCAGTTGTGACTTACTGAATATTTTAACATCTGAATGTTAAATGGACACGTTTGAATCTAAATTATTCGTAAATGCAGGTGTTTTGTCATCTTTAAAATGTCTCGTGTCGTTTGTCTCACTATTTTATTTTCTTGTCTGATACATTTTAGTAACTATATTGGAACTTTTTAACATAAATGTGTAACATTCTCTCTCTCTTTCTCATTATATATATATATATATATGTATGTATGTATGTATATATATATATATACAAGGGTAGTTTGATAGGTATGGTAAAAAAGTAAGTTTAACACCGTTTTTGGAAAAAGTCAATTTTATTTCTTAACATACATTTGGTCTAGCAAGTCTGCAAATATGCATTGACGGCGGCGATGACATGCTCATTCGACGAGAATTTCTTCTTACTGAGCAAATTTTCTAGTTAAGAAAAAGAAAGTAGTCACTCGGGACCAAGTCCGGAGAACAGGGTGGATGAGGAATCAATTCGAAGCCTAATTCGTGCAATTTTGTCACTATGACGGTCGATTAGTGGGATAGTGGGTTATCTTGGGGAAAGAGCACTTTTTTGTGCATCAATCTTGGCCGTTTTTGTTTCCACTTTTCTTTCAAACGGTGCAATAATGTTGCATAATAGGCTTCTGTTATCCTTGTTCCTTCGTTAAGTAGTCGTTAAGGATGATTCCTTGGAAACACAAAAAAAAACAGTGGCCGTCGGTTTCACAGCCGACAAAACGGTTTTAGTCTTCTTCGGTGCACTTTAATCAGATATTATCCACTGCTTTGACTCAGGTCTACAGTAGTGAATCCAGAATCGTCGCAAAAAGGACTGCTCGTTAAGTAATCAGTCAAGATGATTCTTTAAGAATCCCCAAAAACAGTATCAATCATCTTCCCAGCCAACAAAACAGTCTTCGTCTTTTTCGGCGAACATTCAACAGTCGTTGTCCATTGGTTTGATTACTGCTTCAACTCAGATGTGTAGTGGTAGATCTATGTTTCGTACACGGTGATGAATCGACGAAAAAGCCTGCTCGTCTTTTCCATTTTTGCAGCAACTGCTACAATCATTACTTCAAACAACTGTAGAACGTGAACAATGAGTCGGTTCTGGCTGAAGTTTTGCCTATACTAGTTTGAAAAGTTACACTTTATAAGCGTTGCGTTCCCAAATTAATGGTCACGCTATAACATAGAAATTTACCAAACTTATCAAACAGTCTACGTGTATATATATATATATATATATATATTATCAAGACAGTAAGAGGTTTTCCTCGTGGGTACTCTGGAACTCCGCTGGGCTCACAATAAGATGTAAGCTTATCGTGGGATCATTATAAACTACCCCACCACTTCATGATTATTTCCTGAATCCAGAATCATTCAAAAATTTGTGTTGCACGAGTCGCAGCATTAGTACTTGATACTCGTTTCAGAGAAGGGGTCCCAGATTTTCCAGTTCAACAACAGACTATATATATGTATATATATATATATATATATATATAATATGAGATGTATTATTACTTAATTGATGGAAACATATTAAAAGCATAGCAGTAGTCAATTTTTATTAATATACTCCTACAAATTATTATAATTATTATATTGGAATATATAATAAACTATTTTAATATAATTTGAATGACTGGCCATCCATATATCCAGTAAGATAATTATAATTTTCCAATTAAACATTTTTATTTGTTACATAAATTATAAAAGAAAAATTATGCTCAAAATATTTAATAAAACATTATGGATCGTTTTTGATTGCAGCTTATGACCATTTTGATGGCGATGCAATCATCCTTAGACTGTCAAGGTACGGAAAAGTCAGATGATTAGAAAGTGGCTGCATCGCCAACAAATTTGCATAAGGAATAATTAGAAATAATCAATAATGATTTATTAAATATTTTTGATTTCTAAATTTTCTTGTTAGTTGAGGGCTGTAAGAAGAATAAAATTGTGAAACCATTTATGTGGATAAATATTCTTATCACTTTCAAGCTATTCACCAAAAACTATGTATGGATCAGCCAAGATTCATAAATTAAAGATTTTATTTTTTATTAGTAATGATTCTTAACCATACATTTCTTATATTGAATATTTTTAAATTGATTTTTTTGTGATTTATGTAGAATTTATTTATGAAATTAAATTCAACTCTATTGTCAAAACTGGATTGTAGAAAATTAACATATTTTAATTTTAATTGAGAATGTTAATACAACAGACTTTTGGATGATTTTAAAAAAATTCTTATATATTTCATAGGAAAAATATTCTTTGAAAGGCTAGTTTTGTTTATATGAAGTTATAAATCCTATCACAGTATATTCTCTTGTTTACACTTGTAATGTATCACACCTAACGTTATAAATTATTTAAATAAAATGCTAGTTTTTATCTCAATATTATATATAGTAATGACATTTACAGGTAAGTATGTTAATATATGATAAGAACAGAATCATAAGAAATGACCATATATGAAAACTAGGTCAAGTCAGTTTTCAATAGCATTCATTCCTTACATTAAACATTAAAAAGTACACACGCATATTTATTTTATATACTTTTTATCTACTACATAAGTTCTTATTAAAACCTATTGCATTCATTTCATTTATAATAAAATAGAGTCATTAATTTATTATCATTTGTATTAATTTGCGTATGGTTAATTCTACTTTACTTTTACACTATACACATATTTGTCAAAAGTAGGTATTACACAAAATAATAGAACTAGAAAATACACAAATTTCTAATTCCAAGATTCGTGTATATACAAGTTGGACATATTTTTATTTAATAAATAAATACAATTAATATTCAAATAAATATAATACCCTTTCTACTGAAATGACGAGTCAAGTTTGTCATGAGATTTCTGTACCAAAATAGGCAATGACGAGCTGCACTCGTCAAAAAAGTTTAAGGAAGAGAGAATTTTAACTAAGAAATATATATATATATATATATATAAACAACCTGCCAATGCAAACGATATCAAATAGTACTACATCTTTTCGGAGTGTTTTCAAAAGTATCATATAGTTCAAGATTATTAGTGCATCCAACTAAACCAGAAGATAGTTGAGGATAAATATATAATTCCACTGTAATATATTGTTGCCTTATATATTAGCGTTATCTTCAAATATATTCATTTCTCCATTCAAAGACTCGAAATAGTAGAAGTGTAATTTTTTGTCAAGCGTTATAGACGAATTTCAGGACAACTTTTTGTTTTTATTATTCATATGTACTCCATTACAAAGAGCATTCAATGTAAATTTATGAAATAAATATTGCTGTTTACTAATAACCAATTGTAAGAGCAACAAAGATGTAATTTTCTGTGTTATCCACTGATCTATGAAACTAAGAAAAATTAAATTGTATGCCTAGGCAATATTGCCTGCAAATAAATTAAGTAGAAGGGATTAATTCACTTGACATTACTATATCTGCCAATAATACGTGTTTATATATATATATATATATATATATATATATTTAAAAACTAACTTATAAAATGTTAATCATACTTTATTGATATCTTTGTTATACAGTGTACATTTTTTTAATTTTATATAATTCAAATAATCGTGGTTTATATATATATATATATATATATATATATATATATATATATATATATATATATATAGTAAAAAGCAATAAAATATAATTAATTATTAACTCAACTGAAAATCCTGCTGCAAAAGGATGTAATTCAAATTTGCTTCTTCTGGAATAAAGAAAAGTATTTTATAAATATACGGTGAGATGTTTATCTGTTTTTTTTTTAAACTTTTCACAAATGGTAACTATTTAAGAGAAAATGATATGAATCAAAGCAAGTCATATACCATCATACGAATAAGACTGGTTTCGGAGTCCTGCAGCTCCAGGTACAGCCAAATAACAGTCAAGGTTACCTAGCCATGCCAGGATTAAATACCTCAAAACGATGAAGGCGAGTTTGAAGAAATCTAGAATCTAGCTTCTCTAGGTTCACTGAATAGCACCATTGGATTCCTTGTTTAAAGCAATTCCAATTTAATTCGTAACTTAATTTGAAATACAAACATTGAATATGTAAAATAATTGTGTCTGAAAATCAATATTTCTAGAAAAAGTGTATTTATAAAATGACCATAAAATAAAACTGTATAAACGTTCTCGTTTAAAATCAAATCTATGCTAATTAAGTTTCCATCAGAATAAAACAAATCAATAATCAAAAATAGAAGTGTACATTTGAAATATCAATATTAATTTGACCGCATTCAGTATATATATATATATATATATATATATATATATACACACATACACACATACACATACATACCTACACATGTCCAATTCTTCATGGGTCCATCGATGCATCCACCTCCACAGAAGAATTTCAAAACAATTCAAACATTTTACCGGTGGTCATTGTATGACAATGTGATTTGATCTCGAGCCAGCACTTAGTTCTTGCGCTTCTCAATACCAAAACTAGCTACTGGCTGCTGCAGAGTTGGTAGCAGATACTAGTAGAATGCAGACGTCCGCTATTTGACAAGTGGTTAACATCAATCACGCGGCGCTGTTGTCGCATAGTATAGGCCATGATGGATGGCTCCAATGCTGCAAAGGTAGTCGATGTCGTTCTTGTCGCTGTTCTGCGGGGGAGGCGTTCGCCTCATCGATTCCATACGGTAAAATACTGATCGATTATACATTCTTGTTTTTAGTCATTTTTATAATTAAAAAGATAATTTAATTCTTATTTACCTTTACAATCGACCATACAGACATATATATATATATATATATATATATATATATATATATATATATAAAGACCAAGAAAGAGATCAATGAACAGATAAGAGAATTAAAATTTTTATTGAAAATCGGTGGAAGAGTGAACCATTCAATCATACAAAATAGAAAACCACGGAAGAGGCCTTCATCTAGTAGTGAATTGACAGAGGATGATGATGATGGTGATAATATATATAGATATAGTTAGGCTCAAAAATTAATATTAAAATACATGTTTTCAAAAAACAGATTAACTATTTATTTGAGTGTAATACAGAATGATGGTAGAAATGTATATAATTGTGTTCACTTCGTATTGCTCTTCATATAACCCTTAGAATGATAATAACATTATGACACTCTCTTGACGTTTGCATCCCTTGCATCACCTGAAATGTTAAGTGTGGTCTTGGGTCTTCCTGTCTGTACGATACGTTGCCTGTTCTTCTCTCTGTTGTGGATAGGGACAATGATGTTATTTTTCCATTCTTCCATGATTTTCTTGATACTACAATAGGTCACAATTAGTGAATTATTTGCAGACTGTGAGATTAATATATATTGTAATTGTACGTTTTAATTTTCTCCATCTGTTTTTAATTATTCAAGTATTATCTACAATAGATGATACCTGTGATCCCATTGATACGTTGACCTAGTTGTGTTTGTCCATTTTGATAAGGTCGTGGTATGTTCTCCACTACTCGTTTTGGAACGATTACTATCTTCATTTAATATTCGACTAATTTTAACTCACATAAACAAATACATAAATACAAAAGTGATTCTCTTCGCGGGTAATCTGGTACTTCACTAGCTTTACGAGAGACAACCCTGACTGAAAGTCATCGAAAATGATCCACTACTTTGTGATATTAGCTATGAAATAATTCAGTTATTTGAATAGAGCGAGATATGAATTCCTGTGTTCGTACTCAATCCTACAGAAGAACCCCATGTCCTTCAGATATATACATGACTTATTTAAAATTAACCTTCAACATCTATCTGAGAATGGTACTCGCTAGTAGTGTGGAACAAACATTTAGCTAATCCAAAAGAATCAAGACAACCAGGGCAATATATACATACATACATGTATATATATATATATATATATATATATATATATATATATATACATATATGTAGATGTAAACATTTCATTACAATTTTTAAAATCTTTTATGAAATCAGATATTTTTGATTTTTAACTAATATAACAAAAAATATGAAAAATGCAGGTTAATATCTAATAAATAAACTTCCATTACTTTATATTTTCTTAAAGTTTAACTATATATTAATTATGTATAATTATGTATTAACTTTACTTCACATTGACAAAGTAATTCACAGATTTAATAAAGTAAAAATATTAGGTTGTTAGAAAAATAATTACAGTTCATGACTTCCAAATTTATATACATTTTCCCATTTGTGGTCCAGAACTATGGGATGATTAACGCCTAACTTTTCTACAAACACTTAAATTGTTGTGCATCGTACTGATCCAATTAATGCCTTCAGTTGGTTGTTATGAACTGAAGAAGTACGCCCACGACCTTCTTTATACACAAGATTCTCGTATTCAGTACGAATTTTCGGAACCACCACTGCACCGTACGTTCCTTAACAGTACCCATACCAAAAACAACATTTACTTTATTAGAAGTTTCTGCTGCTTTACTACCTGTTTTGAATTCACACAAAAAATTACTCTTATTTGATTTTTTTCATTTTTGATTCAATAACGTAATTTGAAACAAAATCAATAATAAAACCAAAGACGATGTTCCAAAATACAGATTAAAAAATGCACTTTAAAGAAATATTAACAATAAAATGATGAAATGACACTTTAATTGAAAAAAATTGAGGTGAGAATTCAGAAAACAAAATGATTTTCCTACCAACCTATTAATGTTCAGAATTATATCAATTTTATATATGAAATGATTTATTTTTGACATTTTGTACTATACAAAAGAAAACTAAATGCAGAAATTATACATAAAATCTTTGAAAATCAATATTTCAAAAAATAGATATTGAATATTGAAATAGTACCGTCAAATTATTTCCAATTTATATAAAACTTAAAATCTATTCAAAACTGTTCGGTTCCTAGTTATTTTCTTTAAGAGCAACAAAGACAACTGATATAGACATCTTTTTTGTTGTATTATTCAGTTAACATGTAACATGATCAAAATATCTATTCGGTTTGATAAATCTGTGTTACAATTGCATCTATATTCAGTTGGTTATGTATTCAGTGCAGTCAGTGCGTGTGAATTAGTGTTCCATAAAAATTAGATTTTAACGCGTTTATTTGAACAGTAATTAACATTTGATCTACGAAAATTCGTTCAGTAAAGTGTGGATATTCGATTTTTCAATAAACTTTATCGGTTGGCATTTTTATACATTTACTTTTAAAAGATATTTGTCAAGCACGTGGTGAATATTTGTCGCGTGAACTTTTACAACGGCGCGCATTTGTCTAGTGTTTGTGAGTACCTGATTGGTCCGGCGTATGATACAAAAGTAAGTGTATATGAAAATAGTATTAATATTTTTGATTTTTTAGGTTAATAATTGCATGGTTGTTTGATTTCTTTATTAAATCAATGTCGACATATAGCATTAGCACGAATATAATATCATTTTTTTCCCATTTACTTTCATTAAAAAGCAAAGGTCGTCTTATATTGGGATCTTGAGAAGTTCAGACTGACACGTCATTGTAAGCATTTTAAAACAACACACTATCGAGTTATAAATATGTATTAGGTAGGTAGTAAAATAATTGCGTAAATGTGTATGAATTTAAAGGTTATAAACCGTAATTATTTTTCTACCAACCTAATATCTGTATTAATTTTGCAAATATTACTTTCTATTGAAACGCAAATCAATATTTGTTTATCATGTTCTTTGGGAAAAACTACGTGTCATCTTATATTAGAGATCCTAAAAAAATTCTGTAGAAAAATCTGGATGAGTGTGATAATTGTTGCTGTGGTTTTCCATTGTATTAAAATCGGTATCAGCCAGGTGATCTTGGAGCGACCGGAACAGGTGATAATTCGCCAGGGCTAGGTCCAGTGAATACGCTGCATGAGGGAAAATTTTACAGCCTAAGGAACAAATAACGTCGTTGGTTCTTTTCGATATTTGAGGCAAAATGTTGTGCTGCAAAATGACTGGTCTCGTTCCCTTACCGGTGAATGATCTTTTCTCATTAATTCATCACTCAAACAGATGAACTGTTGTTGGTAACGCTCTGAATTTACAGTGTAACCAGGTGTAATTCATAATATGCCACACCCATAATGTCCCTCTAAATACACAATGATACTTCTTTGGTGTGAATATTTGATTTCGGAGTCGATTTAGATGGTTGATTTGGCGTAACCCATAATTTTCGGTGCTTAGGATTGTCGTACAAAACCCATTTTTCATCTCCGCTTATGATTTTATGTAAAAAACTCTTCCCATCTTCTTTCTTTGTTTTCTGAACTGAATTCATGGAAAATTTATTCGTTTCACTTTTGTATTTTTCCCAGGAAAACGATAGGAATTATCTTGATGAAAAACACTGAGTTGTTGAGTGAATTCTTGTTCAGTTTTGAGTAGCGTTTTCACTTAATAGCTCTTCAAGCTTCTCGTTTTCATTTTTTTAGGTTGCCTGGGACGTTGTCTATTGAAAAGATAAAAATCACCACTACAAAACCTTTGAAACCATTTTTTTCATTTTAATGCATCACAACGCCTTTCCTCAACGCTGAACAAATCTTTCTCGCGGCTTTGTAATCATTATTTTCAACTAGAATGCTAAAAGTGTGTAATATCTAATATACTGGTTTCAGACGCCATCGTGTTGACATCTGTTTTGTGAAGTTATTGCAACTGCTTAGCCAAGATATATACTGTTTTTAAATGCTAAAGTTGGCTCTATAAAATCCTAAGTCGAGGAGAATATATTTTAATTTAAAACATAGTTATTATTGATTGACTTTGAAGGCACTGAATTGATTTCGTTATAATATTTTCAAAAGTAAAATATTTCACAGATAAATTAACTTTTAATTCAGAAATATTAATCGATAGCGAAGTTGTAACCACATCGATATGTTTGATATAAACATCAAAGAATATATAAATAAAAAGTCTATCTTTGACAGAAAAATATTACAAAATACTATTTTATTGTTTCTCGCAGAAAATTTTATATATATATATATGGTGATTCAAGTTAGGCTTTTACATGAAAGTATTAAAAAAATACAAAAATTAAAAAAAACAATGTTATTCTCTATTTAGTTCTGAGTTATTTTTTTAGCATTGAATTGAACTAAAATACTAAATAAAAAATAACATGACTTTTCTTAACTCCTGCACCACCTTTTAATACTTCCATATGTAGGTCTAAATTGTATCAGTCTCTCTCTCTCTCTCATATATATATATATATATATATATATATATATATATATATATATGTATATATAAGCATACTCATGTATAGGTACAGGCATATTAATAATATTATAGAAGCATATGTCGACTTACGTTTCACTATTAACAAAAAAAATATATAATTTATTTCCAGATCATGTACAATCCAGTACATACGATCCCTTTATGTGTAATTCCGATACGATAAGCATTAGCTGATTTGTTCATTCAAATAAGTTGTCTAATCAGATGTGTAACATAAATTTTGCATAATTCAAATTGATTTCTGAACCATGAATATTAATAGAGTTTTAATGCGCACACCTTTATTGTGTACAGGTGTTGACAGGTGTTAATGCGAAATAACGATGCGGTGTATTTCACCAAAAAATACTGTATTTTTTTTAATCGGCCGTGTAATTTTTTTTAATGAAATTGTTCACGCGATAATCCTGTGCAAAACCCGATACGCGATACGTTTTTTTCGTTTAATTTTTGTTTCAAATTTTAATACGCGACATAAATCAAAAATTAGTTATTCTTTTAATTAGTGAAACGATGTCGAACGGCAGTTGGTGTAATAAATATAATAACTTAAATGTCATCTTAGATTTAAATGGAGATTAAACACAAAATATTTATATATGTGTACAATTTTCAGTATGTATTAGCACAAATAGACAGTTGTTTTGCAAAATGTTGTTGTTTCGTAACGTATTGATCATTTTTTTTAAGAACTATATCGTTTCTTCAAATTAAACATGTAAAAGAATGCCATTAAATACAGAAGCAAATAAATTAAAAAACATATTATAGCGGAAATTAAAACTTAATTAGTTTATTTTATATTCAACACTCATGCAGTGTGATAATAAATTTAGAAATTAATCGGTTGATTAACATGAAATATATAATTAATTTTCAATTAATCCCAACCTATTAATAAATAACGAATTCAATTAGGTTGGTATGAAAATAATTTCGGTTTTTGGTGTGGGTACTGTTAAGGAACATATAGTGCAATAGTGGTTCCAAACATTTCATACTGGGAACGATAGCCTTACATATTAGTAATGATAAGAATAATAAACATTTAAATATTGATCATTGATTAGAAAATATATGTGAATTTCAAGGAGTGAAAATGTATTTCTATCAATTAATTTAGATATCATGACAAACTATGTAATTGTATTAGGTTTACTAGGAAAATAATTGCGGTGTTTGTTTTCTGAATTTTAACCTTGATTTTCTTCAGTGCAATTGTCATGTCCTTGTATTCATATTAATATCATTTTAAAGTGCATTTTTCCGTCTGTATTTTAGTAACATCGACATTGATTTTATTGATATTTTTTTTTCAAATTGGGCTATTGAATTAAAGATGAAAAAAAGCAAATAAGAGTAATTTTTTGTATGAGTTCAAAACGGATGGTAAAGCAGCAGAAACTGCTGGTAAACTAAACGATGCTTTTGGTGTGAGTATTGTTAAAGAACGTTCGATGCAATGGTAGTTCTAATAATTGGATGCTGAAAATGAAGGTCACAGGTGTCCTTTCCCAGTTCATAACGACCAACTGACCGCGTTATTTATATCAGAACCACGCACAACAATTCGAGAGTTTGCACAAAAGTTAGGCGTTAGTTCTGGATCACTTAAAACCACTTAAATTAATATATATATATATATATATATGAATTTAAAGGTCATAAACCGAGATTATTTTCTACCAACCTAATATTTCGTTTTCGTATGAAAGGAATCATTATTGACTTAACCCTTTTTCAAACATTGAATCTATACATTTGAAAAAAATAACTATCTGTTAGATTTGAATATAAAAACATATAAATTAAACATAAAATTATATCTAATATAAAATACTGATTTTGTATAAAAAATATAGAATATTTTAAATTTGCCTTAAAATTAATATGAATATTTGTAAATAATTCATTTACACTTTTATATAAGTGTTAATAAATCAGTTATAAAAATATATACAGCGAAAATAGATTGAAATATTAATAAAATAATTTAAAATTATTTTTTTCTTATGAAAACCGTGTCATAGATAAAGGATTTTTTTAAAAAAATGTATTGAGTTGGAGTATATTTAGAACATTTATTATTTATATATATATATATATATATATATAAATATATAAATATTGATTATATTTCATTCAATATTCCATAAATGTTGAATAAAATTTCTGTAATAAAAAAAATATTTTTTTATGATTTTATTTCATAAAAATAGTCATTTTACAACAATAATATCAGTAATGGTTTCATATCTTAATGCTGTAGATATAGTCCTCCCATAAGTAATGCGATATTTTCATATAGGTGAAAATGGATGATGCAATACTTTGAAATTATTGCAATAATGTATGAATAATAGTTTGATACAGAGAGTGATGACCGAAGGGAGTTCAACTGTTTCTTTGATGCAAAGCCCAAACAGTTTTATTGTCAGGGTATTGAAATTTTAAGATCAAGATGGAATGAAGTATTACTTATGGGCTCGCTCAATATATATTATTTTTATTTATATTTTAAGTCATTTTCGACTAAACGTTATGACATTTTATAATCACCAGTATTTGACATCACTAATATCTAGAAATGAAACTAACTTTCTATTTCAATTTTTCAACGGAATTGGTCGAATTGGAAATTGTCCAAATAAACCATGGTTATTTGATTTGGAACAAATTTTCATTTGGTCGACTTTCGACCAAAAATAACGCCAATATAATATGAGAATTAATTAACCTGACATGAATTTCTCGATCAGTTAACTTTGAATCAATATTTTTAATAATTAAAAATTTTACCAGTTTTGAAATGTTATATTTTCTTAATATACTTTTCTAATATTTGTAAAATGTATTCTTGTATTTATTAGCTTATCTGATAATTTTATAACATAAAATAATTTATTAATTACTACTGACAAACAACTTTAAGTAGAAAATAATTTGTGCTAGGAATACGAAGAAATTATTTTAATTGTCGGTTTAATTATTTTAATAAAATAATGAGAGTAATAAAATTGTACACGGCAAAATATTTTTTCTAGATTTAAGTCTTTGCCTTGGAATAAAATAATTAAATTAAATTCAACGAAATGAACATCATATAAAATACAAACTACGAAACATTTCTCAGTTTGGATTTGATGAAATAAATATTATTAATTAATTAAAATAACTCAGAATTGTAATTTAATATTTTAATTATCTAACTAGATTAAAATTCAATTAAATCTACGGATGTTTCTCTCTATTTCTGAGAATCGTAAACGATGAACTCTGATTATTACATTTTTGTACAACTGAATACAAATCTCTGTTCGAATTAAATAACTCGAACATCTATTAGCAAATAATAGTCACGTTTTCTATTTTCTCTCTCTGTAAATGTTAATCAATGCCATAAATGTTCTAAAGACAGTAAGTGGAGAGACGTGAACTCTGTGTTCTTCTTTTAGTGTCTTTGTACAGACTGAATTGTTGCTAGTGTTAACGATTGACAGCCGCGAAAAATAATAGCGGCACAGAAAAAACACAGAAATGCCGCGCGTGTCACCGCCCTTTCCCTTCAGTACACCGCGCGCTAACACCTTAACAGTGCCGGCTCCTCTTGTGCTTCTTCTACGGCTCATGTCTTCGACGCCGCCGCGCGACATTACATTCAGGTGATATTAACTTTCCCTAAATGAAATGTTTATACCATTTTTAATAATAAGTTCTTATTTACTGTTAACATTTGTTATTAAAAATATTTCATAAAACAACAGTTCGAAAAAACATTATGATGCTAGCTAATTATTTTTTAATTCAAATGCTATTTGCCACTTTGTTGGTGTTAAATAACAATTTTAATAAATAAAATTACTACTTTTACATTTAACTTGTTAGTTTAAACTGATGCTATTAACATTATTATCAATAATAACAATGTTAAACATAAATTAATATTTTAAAATAAAATAAGTCCATATGTTGATAATATACAAAAACTTTTAAGAAATTCAATACTAAATATAGTGTCTAAATCATTATTGTCAATTATAATTAACAATAACACCTATAATAGTGAAACATGTAATTAAAATTGATATGAATAGTCTCTTATTATAATAATCAGTTTCAGAAAAACAACAAATGATTTTATTTTTTATATATTCGGTCCAAATATCAATGATTTTTTGCCAATTATGTGGAAAAATATTAGTATTATGGAAATAATATTTTAGAAGCTATGGAAAAATTTTGATTTTAATTAATATCATATAGCTTTTATTAAGTTCTCTCTCTATCTTTCTCTCTCTCTCTCTCTCTCTCTCTATATATATATATATATATATATATATATATAAGGTGATTCAATTTAGGTTCCTACATGAAAATATTAAAAAAAACACAGTCATGTTATTTTTAATTTTTATCATCTGTTTTAATACTTTCACCTGGAAATCTAAATTGAGTAACCCTCTCTCTCTCTGTACATATATATATATATATATAAAACTAAAAATTTCTGAATCATGAGGCATTATGGCCTTATGTTTGTTGCAGTTGGAATCTTCTTTAATCAGATTGATTTATTCGTTTTCGATTTATTAATTTTAGATATTTTTCAATAAATACAAGCTTATTTATCCCAACTTGATAAAAATATAGTTGTACAGTAATAGTTCAATGACTTTTGAGTATTTTTTTATCGTTAATTTTCTGTTATTACTTGCTTGATTCTATTAGATAAAGTAAAGTAATAAAAAAATCTATAAATAATTGTTTACTATTTTCCAAAATTCAATTTTTTCAATTTAAGATTGAAGATCTAAATGTTATCTTTTGTGAATTTCATCGAAATTAAAATCAAATTAGTTTTAATTACTAATCTTTTGTGCTGTGACTATTTTTGGTCCATATTAATAAACCTCAGATATTTTTAAATAATGTTCAGTTACTCATTTTTATAAGAAAGTCCTGTCTATCCTTGAAAAAAAAATAATTAATAAGAATTCTAATATAATTTTATTAACTATCGAAAATTTTATCAAATGATTTACTTATTTTGAAATTTTATATGATATGTGACAACTATTTGACATGTTTATATCAAAAAAATATGGATTAAATCCTTTCATAGTATTTTTCTAATAGAGTAAAATGAAGAAGTGACAAACTATTATGAATGTTATAAAAAATGCACACATGTCAAGAAATGAAGATATGAATTATGGTTATATTTTTAAAAACTACTTTATACCATATTACAAAAAAGAGCAGTCTACATATAAATAAAAAAAAGTTCTTAAATATCACAATATGTATTTGTTCTTTTAATGTGAACTGAAAATTATGATAAAATTAAAAATAATAATAGTTTTCATGATAAAATAACTTTCAATAAATAGAATTAAGCAAAACTGCACAATATAAACATTTATTCACTTTTTATGTGTGTGGCATTATGTTGAAAAAAACCCATTATACTAACAATATTAGTTGTAGAAGAACTATTTTAACCGCTATCCCAGTAGAACTAGTAGCAGTAATGAAAATAAATAATAACTAATATATGATGTGTTACAGAAGTAATGAGATTGATTAGATACAAAATATATTAAAAACATTTCTACACCTTATATGAAATTAATAAATTCGCTAGTGTTCTCATTTTAGAGAGGAAAAATCAAACTGCATGTCGACATTTATTTGCAATACAGTTTTGCTTCATAAAATTTAAAAAAAAACAATCTCGTTACTTTTGTAACTGACTCCTTATAGATTTTTTGTATTAAACTATTTTAATTTAGATTTATTTTTAAAAAAATAATATAGAAAATACGACTTTTTGCAAACAAACAATTTCTGTGAATTTTCAAGTCTGTGATCTAATCTTATATTTTATTCGCTATGAATTGTTTAAAAAGTATTTTATAATAAAGTCCATATTCATGGATGAAGAACTCCTGATACTAAATTGATGAACTTTTGTAAAATTATATTTTATTCCATTCTGAATGCAGTACATGTATTAGATGTAAAAAATAATTCTCTGCATTTAAATTTTAATTAATTATAACTCCGTTTTGAACTAAAATATTTTCTCGTTATTTTAAGATTTTGAAGTGTCAAACTTAACATTTAAAAACAATTTATATCTTGATCATACAGTTAGCATAACCTCACAAAACAGTAGTGAATATGATGGAGTCTGAAAAACAGTATATTAGGTATTGCCTACTTTTCGCATTCCAGTTGAAAGAACTGCTTCCAACTGGAATTCTGCTTTATGGGAAGGTATTGTAGTGCATAAAACATGTAAATAGGCTAAAATAATAAAAAAGATTCGAAAATGGATTACAACTTCATCGACTTTCAACCACCATATTTTTTTAACAAGGGATTCGTCAGTTACCCGACAGATGTAAAGTTATATAAAATAATAGGGGATATTTTAAGGATTAAAATGTATTCTATTTTTCCGTAAATATTCATTTTCTATAAAGAAGGGCTCAGAATGAATCTGTACATCTAATAATTTAAATTCAGTTCGGAACAATATTCAAGAGGAATTACAATTGAAATGGCAATAATGTCATTTAATCTAATGTAAAAATAGAAAAAATGAAAATATAAACAGTTATTGATGCCAGAAAGTATAATAAATATAAAAAAAACTAATAAAAATACATAAATTCTAATTAGAACCTTTGATTCTTATTTGAATGGCTTAGAACTTAGTTTACTATTTACAACCTGCTTTGTTGACAAATTTGGAATTTTGGCTGCATTTGGATGGAATGGTGTGTCCAAAATCTTTATTTTAAGTCCTTTTGCTTCAACAATACAACTAAAAAGAAATATTTTTTTATTATTTCTATATATGTTAGTAATATAATAAAGGAAAAAGATTTTATAGTGGATCGACTCAATGTCATTAATATTTAAATGTTTTATTATTTATAAATTTGGGAATATAATCAATGAAAAAAATCTTATTGGAATTTCAAATTGAAAATAAAGTATATACAATAATTATTAATATGTCGATTGTATCAAAATATCGTCTTGTAAAATTTAAAATATAAGGAAATTTAAATCAATCCAGATGTCACTGAAAAATAAATTATGTGCATGCATATCGTCGATGTGGAAAGCAGTTATCAATCGTATTCTCGATGAATAAACTTTAAATTATTCAGCCTTAATTGCATTTAAAAATTTAATAACGTTAATTTATGACATCTAAAAGAATTGTTAATGCTTGGGAATGCATTTCTACTGAGAACGTTTTTGCAAAATGTGAATTCCAGTAGCAACTACATACGACCGTACTATACACAAAAGTCTTGTACACAGTAGCTGCTGGCTCTAACACGTCAGTGTGTCGGCTTTCTTTGCCTTCGACTTTACATATCCACACCGCAAAGCAGTGTCCACTGTGACCCTTCCGTGACGTTCCTCGCTCTCCCCTTCCAACCGCCCGTCACTACCATACGTTTTGTCTCAGCTCACACATCCATACAGACACATTTGAAATCTTTCACACACACACAACAAATATACGTATAGATACACGATATTCACACGTACACACAGACATTATATTGCATATACGTGGTCTGCCGTGTCACCTGCAAACATCAAATACCACTTGCGAACGAAGAGTACAAGTACAATGTACACGAATTCTCGATGTCTTGGACATTGGGAGACTAGGCGAGCCGTACGTGATCGAATATGACAACTTCCGTTTGATTTTTCGGTGTTTCTTTTAGCCGGTCGCGTTTCCGTTCGCGGAATTCATTAGTGAGAATCGAACGTACACATAAAATAGCCATAAATTAATTTATTATTCGTTCATGTGTCGTGAGCTTACTGCAAAATTAACAAAACAAGAAAAAAAAACTATACATATGTTCGATGTTTATAGGAACTTAAACCGAAAAGTTATTCATGCCGAAAATATATGACAATAAATTTGTATGTATTTTTATATACTTTAACACTCGTTTAAAATTGTAATAACTAAACATTATTATTATAATAAATATTTATTAATTTTTTTATTATTTGAAAAAAAACTTTAATCGTTTTAAACGAATCAGTTGTTTTAAAAAAGAAAAAGTTTTGGATTGAAACTTTTCCGGAAAAAACATTTTTATATGTTTAGCTAAAAAAGATACTAAGGTTTTCTTAATGTCAAATATTATATTACTTTGGAAAAGTAATGCTTGTGTAGTAAACAAGTAACGTTTTTACTATCTCAGAATATTTTTTTCAATTAACTCATTCCTTTTTCAAAACTAATAGACAAATAGTTTTTTTTTTAAATACTTTACATAAAAAATATATAAATAATTAAATTTTATTTCAAGCTGTTATTTAAAGGATTTTTTTTAATATTCTTAAATATTCATCATCTTTATTTCATCTGTTATCTTCTATAGTCGACTTTTTTTATTTGTAAAAGTGCTATACGGCTGTAAAAGTGTATGTGTTTATCTAATATGTATTGAATTTATTAATTTTTTTGTTAGTAAACCATTTTTTATGGGTTGTTTGTTAAATTTCGTTTAAAACCATAATAAATTTATTCTGTTTTTCAAATTAATGTTGTAAATACCAAACCGTTAATAAAATTAATCATTAATACTTTTTTTTTGATATCTTTGCTATTATGGTATTATACCAGTATTCAAAGCATGCAGAAGGAACAAAAATACTTAATTGTCTTTAAAATATTGCTCCTCAAACATGCTGTTTTTTCTAATATTTTTGCCCATCAATCCTTACAACCTATGCTATTTGTCATTCATTAAATAAAAATGTTCTGCTTTTATTGAGACCTGCCGGATCCTTAACCACTTGACATGCGAATTAATTGAAATTCGATATGAGTCCCCCTGACTTGAGGAAAATTTTACTTTTTTTAACTTCCGAAATAATGAAATGACTAATTATTAATATTTTGCATTGACAAAGCGATTAATACACTGACTACACATTTCCAGATTCGAACGTATAGTACATACGAGATATCGAATTCGCGGTCCCGGGTTCGGGTCCCTCTGACTTGAGGAAAACTTTTATTTCTTTTTAACTTCCGAAATACTCACTAATGATAAAAAATACTATTTATTTTTCTGTTTAATATTTATGAAAGCTTAACAAAGAAAATAATATTTATACACTGCTAAATATTATAATTCAATACTAAATCAAATAATACTAAACCAAAGTAAATAATACTATATCGAAATTAATAAAGAACAATTAAATAAAAAATTAAACAATAATTCAATAGTCCTTGAGAGTATGAAACTTTTCGAAACATTTTGGTAAATGTAGAAGTACTCGATAATTTTCATACTGCCAGGTCATTTCGCTTCTTATATTATTTTTTGAACACACGTGACATCTCTTTACAGGATGTCACTTTTTGTTAGTGGAAGGTATATGTTCAGGAAAATGTACCCTCGCTCGAAAAACCTATTTGGATTTCACTGTCACTTTCGTATAAATTCAAAACATATATATAGCCAGGGTTCGTTTCTGTGGGTCACATTTTAACACTGAATATATATCAAAATTATTTCTAATATTTGCTTTGTAGCTGAACTAAAACGAATAAAACCTGTGTACGTCTCAGAATGTCAATGTTTACAATGGAATAAGAAACACATGATGCATCAGAGACCTCTTTGTATGTCAAGGGGTTAAAATATTTCACTTTACTTAACTCTCAGGCCAGTGATGTATCATTAATCTGAAATCTAAATAAATACGACGTATGCTCGATTAAAATTTTTAATTACTTTTTGATTAGCCCAATCACACAGTTACAAAATAAGGAAAATCTCCCTTAAATCAAAAATCATTGGTATTATTTCTATCCCAGATTAAAAAAAAATAATGATACCTATTAGTTTTCATATGATTAATTCAAAGAAAATACGATACCTATTGCACATAAAACATTTTTAAGTATCGTGAAATAGAAGATTTTGCACCAAATCTGTCCAAATATTATGAAAATAATTATAACCTTCTTTCTTTATACTTTCAACACAAAGAACTTAAGATTCTTGTTCTGGAACAAGGACTAATAAGGATGTTAGAGAGTTAGTTCCTTCAATTATTCTACATATCTAATAAGAGAGCGCCTTCTTGAGTACTCTAGTCCTATTGGCTACACAACGAATGCAATACAAAAAAATGCTCTAAAGTTTAATGAAACTTTTACCAGTTTCACTATTCCCTTTACTTCAACTTCACTATTGAAATGTGGATAAATTACAAAAAAAAATAATAATTAATTCTTAACTATTTTTGATTAGACACATTTTATTGATAGTGGTATTCTATTTATGAAATTGAATTTATCTAATATGTCAAAACAATATAGTTGCGACTTTTCAATACTTTTCAGTTCTTATGATTCCTTGATTTTGTTAAAAGTGTTAGTAAAAAAGATCTTATATAAAATGATTGGATAAATTTGAAATCATCCATAAATTAAGATATAAAGTAAATTCTTTTTCTAAAAATCTATATTTATCTACATGTGTATATATAATAAAAAATCATATTCATCATATTTCAACTCTGATGCTTGGTTGGTTATTGGAGTTTAAGGGTACATCGACAGATTTGATCATTACCTCCCAAATTCTAATTGAGGAAAGACAAATATTTCAGCTTAGAATTTACATATTATATATTGACTATTTTATAATAATTACAAGAAATATTTAAGATTTCTTCGCAAAAATGTTTTTTTCCCTAAAAAAATCAGCTATTGTAGTGTTTATTTACTTTTATGCTGTCCATTATTACAAATTCAACATATGTGTGGATATTTGTTTGAGTTATGAAAGATGTTGATACTTTTATATAAATATCAGAATTAAATATAAATAAAGCATTTTTTTTTAAATATAATTAAATATAAAGCTTTATTGATTATAATAAAATATTTTTCTAAATAAAAATGAAAATTATCTTCATCTAGTTAAAGATTTGCATATATGCTGATGTTTATAAAGATTTATCTAATCAAAAAGTAAAAAAAATCTAGCACATCAATTATTTTAAATAACAATTAAATTGAATTTACAGCATACAGAATGCCATACACATTTTCTAATTTATTCAATTGTACAGATGATATTCTTAGATAGTATTTTATTTTCTTGTATTCAAGACAGTAGAGATTATTTTTCGTAATACATCTGTTCAGGTAACTTACTTGTAATAAGTGTGTGCTGAGTAATGTTTTTTTTTTAATTCTAGTATATCTAAAAACTATCATGATGAACAAATTTTAATTTTATTATATTTTTTTAAAAAATATTTTACAAAAAAGAAAATTCAACCCACTTTAATATACTAATAATTTCATTACTTGAAACATTCAATGTTTTGGTAAAAAAATATGATCATAAAATAGATTTTTTTTAAAAAAATATATATAACTTTATTTTAAATTCGTATGTACGATTTGTAACAAACTTTAATTCAATATATCTATTGTTCAGAACATATAATAACCTTTTTATACTAAGAATGATTGTCACATCAAAACCCATACTATTAATATGGAAGTTCCATAATAGCGTTAAAATTGTTGCACGGATATTTGCATGAATTTCGGGTTCTTGAAAATGATTATCTATGCAATACGTTGCCTGAATAATATTTACTTTATTCGTGAATCAAATAAAGATATTTTTACACGTATGAGAAATATACACCCTTTGTGCGTATTTATTATTGTATTTATAGAAAGCGCCAGTAAGTCGGCGATATATATATATATATATATATACACATTATATATATATATATATGTATATATATATATATATATGTATGGTAAAAAGGAAATAATAGTCTATGTTATGTGTATTAAAATTTTCATTAAGAAAAGAGTAAAGAATTTTTTAATAATGAAAATGATTGTCCTCGATGATATTTTTTGCGTTTTTTAATTTGTTTTAACCTTAAAAAATAGATTAATTTGAACGTAACGATTATTTAGTTTCATTGAATTATTTTTTTTTCTTTTAATTTTTGTTGCTATTTGTTGAATATTTAAATTTAAATGTACTGAATGTAATCAACAAATCTAAAATTATACTAACAAAATATCACTCATAATTTCATATTATCATTATTTCTACCTGAAAGTAAATCTCGCTGTAATCTAGGTATTGAATCTTGTTTTTATGTGTAATTTCATTACATTTACATTTGTCTTTAAAACTATATATTACTATTCATTATGTATTCTGTTAGGTTGGTAGAAAAATAACTGGGGTTTATAACTTTTAAATTTATAACAAAAACAGTAATTACTTTTCCTACCGACCTAATATATTAATAACTTGATCTGGTCCATTCACTTTAATGAATAATTTTCAATTCTATTATCACATGATTTTTTTATATTTTATGGGGTATCAATTAATTTATAATAATTATACAAACTATTTAATATTTCTTAATAAAAAAAACATATTTTTTCATTAAAAACCCAGCTATCTTAGAGTTTTTAAACTAATGAAAAGAAGTCTGTTTTTGTTTAAATTTTACGTTTTATTTTGACAGTGAATACAAATACGTTATAACTTAAAAGTAATGTTGTGATCTGGAAACGGAATTACTAACAGACTTGTGACTTAATGACTTATGTCTGGTTTAAATTAGGATAGTAAGTGGTAGAGTACGGTGGTAGAGTGCGTACTATCCCGTTACTAGCATAATATAAACACTTTGGGATAGTGAAAGTAGAGTATTAAAGATAGTAGCGAGTAGAGTAGATAGGACATATGGAATAGTACACCCTACTATCCTCTTCTCCCATCACAGTAGAGGTCTAGAGAAAAAGTAGGCTAGTATACTGTACCGCTTACTATCCTAATGTAAACCAGCCCTTACTTACGACTTCATGACTTACTTATGACTTCATGACTTGCTTGTAATTTAATGACTTACTTCTTCATGACTTGTCTATCGCATAATGTGGCCGGTTTATACATAATTTCGGCAGGTATGGTAATTATAATTCCAAGTAATAACAGTTTCATATTAACGGTTCAAAGCCATTAATTTACAATACAATAAATTAAGATGTCTAGATTTGATGCTGAATAATATATGTAACTTAATGAGTCTGACATACACACCCCTTTGAATAAAGGTAGGGTTTGCCCTACCTTTGATTTACTGGTATAATAAATTAATTTTAAAAACTTGAATTACTATGTTAATAATGTAATATAAAATGATACTAAAATAGATAAATAAGTAAACGAATAAATATAACAATTAATCTTCAACATTTAATGTTTACTGATTTTTATGGATAAAAGCTTACTTTTCAAACTTCTTAAGTTTTATATTACATTAAATGAAATATGTTATTATCTTAGAGAAATTAAAGTTTATATTCAGAATAATGAATATTTAAAGAATTATTTTTATGGAAAATACAATGAAAGAGATAAATTTCTGCTTACATAAATAATCAAAAACTCGTAAAAAACTTTAATATTAAAAAAGGAACCGTTTTTCTAAAGGTAAAACTACACATATTTTTTTACATAATTATTATTATTAAAATTTAAATATTAATCGTGTTTTCTTTAATTTTATGATTAATGAATTTTAATTTATAAAAAAAATTTTGTTTTAATTTATGAAGTTGAATTCCTTCTTTACTTTCCATGCTGAATAAATAATTTTTATCATACCACATACTGTTTTATTAACATTTTTGTAAATATATTCCTATATTAATAAAACAAATGTGTATTATTTCATTAAAACAACGGATAAGTATATTTAACTCATAATGTATTTGTTATATTCGTTAAATAAATAAAAACATGAAATATTTGTGCCAGATTAAAGTATTTAATTTTAAAATTTAAACATATTCGAGATAAATATCAAAAATACATATCACTTTCGGAGATTTAATAGATAAAATGTATTAGTGCGTCGTAGTAATTTATTTTTGGTAGCGGCAGCGTCGTTGAACAGGGGCGTAGTAAATCGCGCACAGTAGGGAACCAAAGCCCTTCGTCAAGCAGTCTTCAAGGAGGCACCCGCGGTTGTCTTATCTCAACACAGATCTATATGGTTGAGAGAATTTTTCTACTTTATGTTTATCGCTTTGTCTTGAGACTATATGTAGTTTGTATGGATACATTTTCATTATTAATATTAGGTGTACGAATTAATTCGGTGCCTTTAAATTGAATCAATCAACTGTTTTAAATTAAAATATTTTATAATTAAAATATTTTAAAATATTTAGGTCATGAACCGTAATTATTTTTCTATCGACCTAATATTTAGAATAATTTCAAAAATTAAACTCAATCAGCATTCAAAACAATTGTTTAAGTATTTTTTATCCAAAAAATAGCATATATCATGGATTAATTTGAAAGACCTTAGTGCTTTTATTTACAATATAATCATTGAGTATAATTAATATTCAGTTAATTTTCACAATCACACTTCTTACTTATTCTACAAATTACGAAATAAAATTCTGATCAAAAATGTTCAATAAATTATTATTGATCATTTTTATTATTGTTAGTGAAAATACATTAGAATCAATAATAATTTATTGAAAATTTTTGATAAAAATATGGTCTATTGGATGAATGAAAAAAACAACTTGTGGAAGTGAATTTAGCCACAGTGCTGGAATTTTATTATTTTCAGTTCTTCTTATTTTTGATTTGGATCCGTTACTCATTTATTTAATATTTAGAAGATTTCTGCTTTGTTTTTGGAATTTGTTGAAACTTAACTGTTTTCGAATTCATTTATTATAATTTTCTTAATATAACTAAAAAAATCTTTAAATAAATGCAAGATTGTATATGTTTAAATATTTGTTTTCATTAATAAATAAACATAGTATTTATTAAATTTGAGAATAAATATGAATATTTAGGATATAAGGAGTGATTATATATATATATATATATATATGTATATGATTTAATTTTGAATAAGTAAAAAATCCACTGCTTCATTTCATTAAACGAACGAATAAAATTTCTGGGAATCAACACGAACATAATCCAACCATTGAATACATATTCTAAGAAACGGTCGCCAGTGTCACTAACTGTTAAATAGTTAAAACAATTCTAGCCGAGACAACCATTGAGCGTCTACCTAAATCCCAAAACATTTTTGGCGGCGGAATAATTTATTTGCGTCCTCACGTCACGCATAAAAAAGTGAAAAGTAGGTAAAGAAGATACCGAAATGACCGTCTTTCGACACTTATGTCCCTCACGTATAATAATTTATTATTTTCGTCGTGTTCTGTGCCGTTTTATACGAACCGATTTTACTACGTCTTTTTCTATATACTATTTTATTTTACTAGAATGAAAATTTGCTCATGTATTCGACACACATACAAATATATTGTATTGGTTATAAAGGTAGTTCATTCGTGCACTTTAATAATATTCATGAATTTATATTCGAGTTATATGTTGTTCACAGCATAAACTTCATTATTGCTCTATTATTATTTTTTCAATTAAATATCTTTATGAATAGTAAAATTTTCTTTGCTTCAGGTAAAGACTCATCGCATACACACATGGTAAGCGATCTCAAATGTAATTTATTTTATATTAATTTTATAACCGCAAATGATTTCAAACAAAACACACTAAAATTATATATATATATATATATATATATATATATATATATATATATACATGTATATTAATTGATATTCTCAAAATAGCTACAATTAAATTAACCTTTGAATTTTCAAATATCTTCCCACATATTTTAATAAGAAAATTGTGAAACTAAATCCCTTTTTTTAATTATAAATCTTGACTAAATTTCACTATTATCATTATAATCAAAAAATTGGTATAAAATCTTTTTAAATACAATACAAATTGTAATCTACAATCCACATAAAGCTTATTGTAAGAATTAAATATTGAAAATATATTCCTTTGAAATATAAACCAGAATAGATTTTTTTTTAATATCAGTCAGTATAAACATTTCACTCAAAACGATTTAAAATTTAATTTTTTCTCATATTTTTTATTAATTTCAACTGACATTAATGTAGCACTTATTGTGAAATGAAAAAAATGTTTTGGTTTTTATTCAAAATATTAATAGTGTTTTAAAATATTTGTCAATTAAAAAATTCCGTCCGTAAAATATCCTAAAATGTTTTCGTTTATTATAATATATTTGAAAGCTAAAAGATTATTAAAACTAAAACAAATTTTTTATCAAAGCTCCAAAATTGATATATTCCCTAATACATAAAAATATCTTTTTTTTTCGATAATTTCCTCACATAAATTTCTTACATTAACTACTTTTTTATATTTTATTTAATTGAGGACATATTTGACTGTCTTTCATATTTTTTAATCGCTAACTAGTATCTTTTTAAGACTATGAATTCTCAAATTTAGGATTTTTAATTATATTGTTAGATTTTCATTTTTCAAAACGTTTTATTATACAATTTGTCGATATTTCCTACATAATTTAAGGATGGACAATAATTTTTAATACAATATTTCTATTCTGATTATTTTCACATGAAAAATACAGTTTATATTTTTACAATATTCATTTTATATACCTATAAAAATTCTGAACGCAAATTTAGGTATTATCTTGGTGAAAATGTATTCTAGAATCTTTTTGTTTTTGAACAATATTTGATTCTATTATATTTTAAAACCGTCTATATGTTTTCTATATATCTGAAAACAAACTCTTATCAGAATATTTGGTAGATAATATGTGAAATAATTTTTCTTTTATAAAAAAAATAAAAAATCACTAGCCCTAAATCTCGAAAAGTACAATTTTTCAATTTTTCTGAATTTTCTAAAAATTCCATCATCTATAGTGTATTAAACGAGTTAAGTATATATTAATCTTGTATAATATACCAAACAATTGTCTAGTTATGATCGAAAATATTTGTATCAAATATCGAGATCAAAAAAAATATCATTTGTCTATTAACAGCAAAAATTAATTTCTCAACTTTCAATTGTGAACATATACAAATGCATATATATATATATATATATATATATATATATATAGTGGTTCACTCGTTATAAAATTATTTGTAAGTAAATACTGTTCTTAAGCTGAAATCAAATACACTTTTTAAAAGTTAATCTTTTTGCAGTCCTTTTTTCATAAAAACCGGTTCATAGAAAGTGTCAGAAGTGCAAAATACTCAATATTTTAGATCAAAATTTAAATTGTTTATTGTTTTCTTGGAATTTATTTTAAAAAATAATACCAGCATGTATTGAATATTATGCGAATCAAATTTTTCATCAACTTGTATCCATTTTTAATCCAAGTATGTTAAAAGGCAGGTGAATCTATAATAATTTTACAAACACAGGTTTATCGAATAAGGACGAAATTATTTAATTTGAAATAAAACATAGAATTTTCGCTCGAAATTCAAGTTTTTTTATTGTAAATAATAGATAAGGGTATTCAATTTATAAATGAAAAATAATATTGTGTGTGATCGTTGCGTGCTTTCTTACAAATAACTATTCTTTTGTTAAAATTTTCAATATCATCCCTACACAAATGGGGCTCAATCTCACTAATTACTCTGAGTTATGATTTTATCTTTTATGTTGAAAATTGTTTTATGATTACTGGTGTATACTTGTCCTTTAACGTGACTCTAATGAAAGTAGTCCAGCTGTGTTAAATCGCAATATCTTGGTGGTCAGTTAATGTTTCCATTTCTGGAAATAACGCGACAAGAAAATTTAATCCTGAATAAATCAATTTTTTTGCCAGCTGTGTGGCTTGTTGCACCGTCCTGCTGGAACTACATATCGTTCAGATCAATATCATCCAATTCTGCCCACAGAAAAATGGTGATCATGTTTCGATATCTTTCTCCATTCACAGTAATCTCCTTACCAGCCTGATTCTCAAAAAATTAAAGATCAATGGCTTCACCGGACGAAAATGCTCATCAAACAGTCACTTTTTCTGTTCGCAGTGGCTTCGCAGCGATCAGTTTCGAATTTTTTTCACTCCAGATTCGGAAATTTTACTTGTTAATATAGCCAGAGAGTTTGAAATGAGCCTTATCGCTAAAGATAACTATCAGAAAAACAGTGTTAATGTTCCAGTATTCAATTAACAAATCTCCGATGGAATAAAACGCCAGTTAGTTTCAATTCTTGTGTTAATTGAACCTTATAAAATTTAGGTAAAAATCCTTGTGAAAAATACCCCATATGAATGTCTATGAAAGCTCCAGTTGCGTGAAATTGATGACTGGATCGGTTGAAGGTAAAGAAACAACAAAAAGTGTTCGTAGTGGTCTCGTTTTTTTTAAAAAAATTGACTTGGTTTGTGAAAGTGTATCGGAAGAACCAGGAATATAAATATATAAACTCTGATATTCCTGGTTCTTCCGATACACTTTCACAAACCAAGTCAATGTTTTTTTTCAAAACGAGAGCACTACGAACACGTGTTGTTGTTTTTTTACCTTCAACCGATCCAGTCTCTTCAAATTTATTCATTA
Organism: Acanthacorydalis orientalis; assembly: GCA_034766995.1. Lineage (NCBI taxonomy): Eukaryota > Metazoa > Arthropoda > Insecta > Megaloptera > Corydalidae > Acanthacorydalis > Acanthacorydalis orientalis. The sequence goes on along the minus strand of CM068317.1, from coordinate 5,358,394 downwards.
ATCGAAAAATTGTTGATTCAGATGGATGAGTATATCAAGAATAATTATAGTATAATTTACAAAACGTATTTTTTATAGAACAACAATTTTCATAACACAATTGTATTATTTCAATGCTTTTTTTATTGTATACGAAGCCATAAGTAAAAATGGCAATGTCAAAACAAATGTAAAAAAAATACAGCTGTGAGTTTGAAATCTGTGTAATAGGACCTCTAAGAAAATTGTGTCCGTATTAGCAAACCCTTTATATAGATATCGTACAGTTTTCTGTAAAAATGCACGAAAATTTTACCAAATTCACTATGTAGACTAAGAGCAACATAAAACTTATTCATTACAAGATTTTTGAATATTTTGAATTAAACAAATGTTATAGATATTTAATATGGACAAATTATATATAAATCCTAAATTTAACTAATCTATTGCGACCAATAGTGAATTTGAACAGAAATATCAATTTTTGATAGATTATTAAGTTCTTTATGATACAGTACCGTTTTAATAATACAATTGTATTGTTTCAATGCGTTGTTTTGTTGTACACGAAGCATTAATTAAAAATTACAATGTCAAAGTTTAACATCTGTGAAATCACCTCTTAGAAAAATGCGTCCCCATTGGAAAATCCCTTATATATATATATATATATATATATATATATATATATATATATATGAAGTATTGTATTTAACTATTTATTTATTGAGTATATAAATAGATACGAATAAAATATTTATCATTCGCAATAAATTTCTGTAGCATAACGAATTCTTATTTAACAATCCTCTCACACACACACATATATTCATACATACATATATATATATATTTATATATATATATATATATATATATATATATATATATATATATACATGCTTCCACATATATACTGACGAATAAAATAACTCAGGTGATAAAATACATACTTGATGATGTCGTAGTCACAGACAAACACACTCGCGCGCTCACATAACGAGCGTAGGTAAGAGCAAGTGTGAGATTATACGTGTATATGTGCTCGTTATTTTTTTCCCTCTCAGGCTCCCGCTGGACAATCTTGGATCGTGATTTTGATGGCATCACAGTGTTTTTAAAATGCCTTAAACATTTCAACTAAAAACAATGGTGCTACTCTATTTTGTATTGTTCGTAGAATTGACGTGCTTCATAAGATTTCAAGTCAATCCAAAAATGAGTATTCGTTGATTTTAAGTATATTTTTATTTTATTAATAGTACAAGTAGGCAAAAAAGTCTATATATGAATATTTAAATGGATAAACTTAATAAAAGTGCAATTTGAGTTTTGGATTCTTCCAAAATATTCAATTTAATATCAACCTAATAAATAATTCACAAAAAATCATGCAAACTAAAAAAAGGAAAATAATGGACAACGATAACACAAAAATATACATATAGCCATTATAAACCTGTAAACTTCAAAGTACAATTTTATTAACATAGATTGTAACGTGCAATCGAATAGAATCTTATCGAACATTTTATAATTTTTACTAATTTGCAATTCAGGTCTATATATATATATATATATATATATATATTGTATTAATTATTGTTGGATGTTCTTTTAAATAAGACAAACGTCTGTAAAGAAAATAAAATTCAATCTTCTGTTATTTTTTTAAATTAATATTTAAAAAAATAACAGAAATAACAATAAATGTTTACGAAACTTTTTGATTTATAGAAATTTTTTAATTGATTTGTGATGTTAGAAATATAAAGAGAACTTTTTTTCACAAATAATTATTTTGTCATCCCACAAATTAGAAAATTCACTTGTGAAATTGAATTTTTGCCATAGTATCAGAATTGTTTTTCTAATAATAAGTACTTTTAGATGAAAGAATCAAAATAAATTTGAAATATCTCTATTAAAAGAACAAAAGAATTATTATATTACATCAAATATTGTTTCTCAGATAATTTTTACAAATATTCTTCAACATTTTAATCAGATGATTCGTGCAGAAATGAAAGAACTACATTCGTGTGTTCTTTCTTTGGTATCCGACCTCCAGCAACATTTTTTTTCAATAAATCCATAGCAATTGTATATGGTTCGAAAGGAGTCTTGGTACTAAGAAATTTTCTTTTTATTTTTGGATATAAATGGATGTCTGTATCTCTTCTAAAGATGAACTTCTACAAATAATTGTCAGTTGTTCAATAAATATCAAACTGATGATTCTGTGAATGTTTGGCTATAACCAATGCTATATATATATATATATATATAAATATATATATATATATATGAATTAATGATTAAAATTTTAACGTTCCACTAAAAACTAGCAATAAAATTATCATGGAATATTTTCTTCTTCGCGATTTACTTTGACTTTTCATCATTTTCAATTATATATAGTTTTAATAATTAATTAACTTTAATTAATTAGCCAATTATAATTAATTAATGAACCTTTATTCTTCCTTACACTAGATTTTAAAAATAAATTTAGTAAATTACGCCTGTCTAATAACTATATCATCTATAATCTTATCAAAATCATCGAATTTCATTTTAATTTTCTCATTGTTTTTCTCTTTAAAAATAGAATGTCTGTTTTAAAATGTTTGAAAAATTAAAGGTCATTACTTTATCTATTATGTTGGTAGGAAAGTAATTGTGGTTTTTGTTTTTTCAATTACGACTTTTTTTTAATGAATGTCATTTTATTATGTTCATGTTTATATCATTTTAAAGTGCATTTTTTTGGTCTGTATTGTAGTAATATCGACTTTGATTTTATTATTAATTTTATTTCAAATTGGGCTTTTGAAGTAAAGAGTGAAAAGATAAAAATAAGAGCCAATTTTTGTATGAGTTCTAAACGGGTAGTAAAAAAGCAGAAACTGTTCAAACTAAACGATTCTTTTGGCGTGGGTACTGTTAAGGAACGTACGGTGCAAAGGTGGTTCCAAAATTTTGTGCTAGGGACGAGAGTCTTGTAGATGAAGAAGGTCACTGGCGTCCTTCTTCAGTTTATAACGACCAACTGAAGGCGTTACTTGAGTCAGAAACAAGCTTGATATTTCGAGAGCATTAATCAACCAACAGTTCTGAACCACTTAAAACAGCTAGGAAAATCAAATTTAGAGGTCATCAACCGCAATTATTTTTTTACAAACCTAATATAAAATATACTTTAAAAAACACTTTTAAAATAGAACAAATATTAAACTTTTAAGTATATAAATTGAAAATTGGAATCTAACAGATTATTTGTAACTATGAATAGTGGATTACACGAATTTCATGCCATAAATTATAAAAATTGTTTAGTTAATAAGATATAAACATAATTCAAAGTTAGTTTAATTCACAAAAAAATAATTTTAAAAAAAATAAATGTCAGTGTCTAGAACTTCCTATCTCATTTTGAGAGTTAATACTGTATTTTTTTATATATTTACTTTTTAAATATCATTCAGACTCTATGATTCAACAACAGTGTTCAGTATTCATGACACTGAGCAGCTTTTTAAAAAATTGCGCTGACATTTTCTGTACTTCCTTAAAAATTTTTTTTTAATTTGTGATTAAATATTTTATGTTTAAAAACCAACGTTTTATTCATTCCAACAAAGTTTGTTTATGTTAAAATCTAGCAATTTTGAAAATTAATACAGCTATTTTATCATATCATATAGAAAATTTAGTGAATGACTTTATTTTCAAGATATGAATCTTCTTAATGTTTTAAAGTAATATTTATAAACTCTAATCATTCTGTTTTATTGATATTATTAATAAAAGAATATATTTTGAACATTTTTAATTTTAATTAGAGTTTTCGAGACAAATGCCTTGAAATCAATTTCAAGACGAGAACTAAATTTTTATAATTCTTATAAGTAATATTCATAGATGATTTAATATTAAAAAAATAATATTAATAGTAAAAAAATGATAAAGGATTTCATTAATAATATTTAACTATTGAATATTTTTGTAACAAACTTTTAGGAATAGTTTATAGAGAGTAACATATTTATTTGTAAAAATGGTTTTTCGTTGTTAATTTATATTTCAAGATAATAGATCGGTTATGTTAGTTTTGTAATTTCATCTTTTAAATCATTTATAAATTTTAGATTACTTCACCGAGAGTCTAAAAATGGAATTTGAAAAAGTATATTAATTTAATCTTTGTAAAAATATCAATTTATTATTCTCCATATTTGTTTATCAAAAAAAAATTATAGAATATATCTTCATACCATAAAAATTATATCTTAATACCAGTATATTTAACAGAAATAATTTAAATTAATTTTTCTATTAAAAAAAAGAAATAAATTATTTTCAAGAAAGTACGGCCTTTAAATATATTTTTGTATCTTTTTATCAATAATATCCTTTTTAAGTATTATTAAAATGATTAAACTTTGTAACAGTTTGTATTTTATTTGATTTTTTATTTATATACGTACATTTGTTCCAATATTTGCTTCAATTTTTAAATAACATGTCATTTTTTATTTACCACTATTCAAACACTTTTATTCAAACATTATTTTATTCAAACACTTGTGGCATTTATAGGTAGTTAATATGACTGACAATTGATTATCTGCCTGTAAAAGTTTACAAAAATTTACCTTTTTACTATAATCTATACTTAAATGCCACAAATTTCGAATCTAGTAGTAGAAAACAATTCGATAAATAACAGTTCGATTGAAATTTAAAAACATGCAATGTCTACATAAAAAACCTATAAAAATATTTTATATACTTTGATCAAATATTTATTTGTGCAGCAATTTAATTTTTACATTTAATACTAGACAAATAAATGAGAAAATATTTAAAAAAATTAAAAAAATATTTTTGGAACAGTTATATTGAAAATAATAAAATACTCAATTTAGAAATATTATGAAGGCAAAAATATCGCAGTATCAAACAAATAATATAATAATTTTACCAACATTTTACCAATATTAATATTGTTTACTTGTAGAATTTTTTTAAAAAACTGCTTTGTAAGCTTTTCATTTCATTAAAAATGAAAATTAACAAACTGATTTATGAAATTGAACATGAAAATTTTCAAAAAAAGTATTAACATGCTTTTATAAAACTGTTTCATTATTCTATAAACATTTTTTTATCTGTCTTTCCATATTTTTTAAATTAAATAGTTTTATTTTAATAATAATATTTTAACATGTATTAAAAATATATTAATCAAAATTACTCAAACACAAAGAACAAACTAAAAGATTACACAGATCTGATTAAAGAAACTCAAAAAATAAACTTTCACTAAAAGATTAAAACAAAAATTGAGTTTGATCAAGATTAACTTAAATGATACTTATTAGATTTAAATATATATATATATATACACACATATATATATATATATACATATATATATATATATATATATATATATATATATATATGTTATATATATTCATAATAATATACACTTATTTGTTTAACTTGCATCTCAAGCTCTGAAGCATTGTTTATATCTTAACTATTAATAAAAAATATGACTTTTTAAAAAATAAAATTTCATATTTCATACAATTTAATTATAGAATCATTATAAAATAACTATATAAAGATTGATCCATAATTAAATAACGTACTAATTGAAACACTTGTATAAAAATACGAGCTCGAATGTAAAAACAATTTACATAGTAATTAATTCTGATTGCTTCAAGCTTATCCTGAAACTTATAATTAAAATGACAGTTTACGGTCTGGAATAAAAATGCACATTATGTGTAATCATAAAGATATAAATCAGTTCAGTGTTTAATTTAACATTTGTTACAACAATTCTAATACTCTAGACTTTTTAATGTAAGAAACACCTTTAATTATTATATTATTCATGTATTGCTCAGTATAATATGGTGTTTATGCTTTTAGATATATATATATATATATATATATATATATATATATATATATACACATACAAGATTTAGCAATTTAATTCCCCGATTCGCACAATAAAAAGATAATGAGATGTAAATAATATAAAAAATATTTGAATTTTTTTCAAAGTAATCTCCATTTACTTTAATACACTTATTGTAACGTACTAAAAGTTTTTAAAAATAGTAGACATAGGTGTCCAAAGTAACTGATTTCAGTTCAAAGGTTACATTTTTCTTAATATCTTCTACGTGCTGATATCGTTTCCCTTTGAAAAAAATTGTCACTTTAGCAATGAAAAAAAACTCAACTGATACCAAGTCAGGTGAATAGAATGGTGATTGGTCTCATGAACGCCTTGTTTCATCAAAAATGACTTCAAAATCAGTGCAGAATGGATAGGTGCATTGTCCTACAGGCAGAATCGACTACCTTTTACTCTAAATCGTGGCTGGACTCAAGAAATACATTGCAATAATCTCTATATATTTCCAACCTAGAATACACTTTTATCTATTTGTCCTTCAGGCACAAATTCTTCATGGATCACAACCTGTTTATCTAAAAAATAATCAGAATTGTTTTGATTCTGGATTTTTGTAAACGAAACCATGTTGGTGTTGATTTTCCAATTCAATCCATGATCTGGCATTTCATCTCAGGATTGTACTGAAACAACTATGACTCATCACCAGTGAAAATGCAGTTAAAAAAAAATTATTGTAGCGACAAATCTGAATGAAGTCTGCACACAATTCAACTCTTTATTTTTTGCTCATTCGTAAGACTGTGCGAGACTAACTTTCTACAGATCCTTCCTTTTTCTCAAATCTTCATTTAAAATTTATCAAATCGTATTCTTATTAATATTCAGCTCATTTTCCATCATTGAGTGTCATTTGATGACCTTTTTCCACAATTTCATGAAATTTTGCGATCGAATCTGCATTTCAAGAGATCGACAGATGCCCGGTTGTACCATTATTTTTAACAACATTTTGTCCATATTTTAAATCCTTAAACCATTCAAATACACTAGTAAGACACAGGGTGTCATCACTGTACACAATTTTTAACGTTTCATAAGTTTCTGTTACAGTTTTCCCTGATTTATAGCAAAATTTAACATTCATTCGTTGCTCTATGACGACTGATAAAAACATAATATATCAACTAGCTCCCTAACATCGGTTCACTCTTCGCTTGACCACCCTGTATTGATAAAACTGTAAATTATTATATGCTGTTTTACTTTTAGTTTAATTTCACTGGAATTCAGTGATGCAGCATCAGTCCGGAAATTACGTGCGCCATTTGATAAATATGGTAAAAAAGCAAGTTAAACGACGGTTCTTGGAAAATTTTATTATCCATTTAATCAATTTTATTTCCCAACATTGACATCATTGAGGGCTCTACACTTGGTTCAGTGAGTATGCAAAATACACATTGACAGCGGTGATTACATTCTCATTTGACAAGAATTTCTTCCTACTGAGCCAAATTTTTAAGTTTGAGAAGAGGAATAAGTCACACGGGGTCAAGTTCAGAGAATAGGGTGGATGAGGTATCAATTTTAAGCCTAATTTATTGCAATTTTACCATTGCGGCAGTTGATTTCTGAGTCAGTGCGTTATTCTGGTGAAAGAACACTTTTTTGTGCCCCAATCTTGACTGTTTTTGTCTCAGTTCATTTTTCAAACGGTCTAGTAATGTTGCATAACAGGCTTCTGTTAACGTTTTCCCCCTCGTTAAGTAATCAATCAGGATGAATCCTTTCCTTACGAATCCCCAAAAACAGTGACCATCACCTTCTCAGCCGACAAAACGGGCTTCTCTTTCTTCGGCGCACTTTTACCAGTCGTTATTCACTGATTTGACTACTCCTTCAGCTCAGTTGTGTAATGGTGGATCCATGTTTCGTTCATGGTGACGAATTGACGAAAAAGCCTACTCATTTTTTTCTATTTTTGCAGAAATTGCTACAATTCTTATTTCAAACATTGTACAACGCGTCGCTTCTGGCTGTAAATTTCACCTATACTAGTTTGAAAGTGGCACATGATATTCGTGACGTTATCAAATGAGTGATGGCACCATATCAGAGAAATTTACCAAATTTATCAACCGTCCCTCGTAAATTGCAAAACCTCGTATTCTAAACAAAAACGCTTGTTTATCGAATTTTTAAAATGAATAACCATTAAGTAGTAAAACTTCTTAAATATTTCAGATTATTTCTTATAAGAAAATAATTTATTATTCAAATATAAAATTGTATAAAACTATTCATCTAGAAAAATCACAAATTTTTCAATATGCACTTAGATATCTCCATAATCGAATATTGTGTATATATGAATATAAAATATTTAAATGAGTGAGTTTATTAAAAAAAAATATAGATAATGTTTGACATGTGACTGTTCTATGGTAAAATATCCAATTCTCGTATCATCCCGTAAAGTATGAATTCGTATTCAGAACGGTGTACACATTGTTAAAAATGTAACACGTCGAGTGTTGCGGCCTACTACAAAAAAGAAACCATGTATATATATATATATATATATATATATATATTTGGTATGTATGTGTGTATGTACAGTTCGTCGGCGATGGTGTACGTATGCTTCGTCGCGTCAGACGTACGCTTGTTAAAGTTGGTAGCCATGTGATGTGAATGTTTAAGATGGATATTTTGTCGCCTCGTCCAACATTTATAACTAACTACCTAGTACTCTATCTCGTTCGTGTGATATCAAGTTTCTCGTTCTGAAATATATTTATCTGTACGATTTGAAATATTTATACATTTTCTCGGAAATACGAGCCAGTCTTACGGTTGGTCGTAGCTTCTTATCACATAAAAAACATGATTAAGAAACATATAAAACGATAATATATATATTTTCTAGGAAATACGTGCTTCTCGCGTTAGATGAATGTTATAGTATCTGATAATAATATTTAATGAAATATCTTTCATTTGTATTCACGCTACCTGATAAAAGAACGCTTAAAAATTGATTAGAAGCGAGATAAACGTTAATTGTGCTTAATTTAGACATAAAGAGAATAGACAATCGATACAAATTATTATTTGTTATCGCCGACGTGTACTTTACATGAATTTAAACTTTATATTTTTTTATTTAAAATGGAAACACGTCTCCATTACGTATTCGGTACACAGACAGTTATTGATTGATTATTTGAGATTTTGAAATCGGCATCTAAGGACATTAGCGCCAAAATACCATTTAAAAATTAAAACACGCACTTGACTGAATACTTCCGTTGAAATCTAATAATGTCTCGTTCTTTATTCAAATCAAATACAGTGACTAAGTGCGAATAACTGGAATTCTCTCAAAATGAATCATCAGAGATCAATTTTGCATTTTACTTATAAAAATATAAAAAATGAGAGATAAAATAATAACATATAACCCTTTATAAAATCTAGAGAATATTTAAATAGATTCTTCTTTTTAAAAGAATAATTTAGTTCTTATTATTACAAAAAAAAATAACATATTCCAAAATTGTGATTGGAAAATATAAAAAGCTAGTGAATAAAAAGGAATCAAGAATTAGGACACTAAATCTTTAAATATGCTATATTGTTACATTTAAAAAAATTATTATAAAATCATTTTGGTTTTTTATGACTCGAACCTAAGTTTTCTGTAAAAAGTTTTGCTTAATTTGGTCTTGGAAAACGTGCAAATCACTAATTAGTTCAAATTTACCTTTAAATTAAACTCAATATAAGCTTTATTCGTAAATTAATTTTTAATTTCTACAAACCACACCAAAATATATGTTCAATAACCATTTATTAAGTTGGTAGATAAATATTTGCAGTTAATAACCTTTAATTTCATAACAAAAACAGCAATTATTTTCCTAATTATCTAATATAATTAATTTACTTATATTTTTTTCATTTAGAAAATGATGCTATTAACCTTATCTTGTTAAACCAGGAAGTCGTTGAGCATTCCTAGTAGTTTATAGAAAAAACTAATATTTTTATCTACAAGATATTGCTTTGAGAATGGTGGTAATGATTTAAAAATTTACAAAAACAATAATCAAAATTATTAACAATCAATAATTAATCATTTTTATCAAAAAAATGAATGTGTAGTGTTTTGAGTTTGAAAATTTCTTAATGAATTTAGTAACAGTAATAGCATATTATAGCAACAAGCTATGATTGTAACTAACACCATTTGAATTTTACTAATTTTTTACAAGAGGAAGAACTGTCTCTATTACACGTTTACACAAAATGTTGAATTATTTCAGTAAATCTGAAGGAATTAACCTTAAATTTTCACCTGTTTCTTAATTAAAAAGGTAAATTGATTATAAACATTAGAATTTTATTAATTCATGTATTTAACAGGTTTTAAAATTTAAAAACGACTAAAATGAGTTTCAATATCAACTGCTATATTTACAGCGGAAGTTAATCCTATTTTTTATTTAAATAACTGGTATATATCCAGTTAAAATTGACTGGAAAATAGAAAGAAACATAGAAAGAAAAAAACTGTTTATTGATTTTTACAACCAGTAAACATTTTTTAAACTTAAAAAATACTTAAGAACCAATCTTAATGAATTAAACTTGATACCAATGAGTTGATAAAGCAAACATTTTTCGTCATCATAGACACTTGTCATTATATTCGCAGGACAAAGTGACGATAAATGTGAATTTTTATGATATAGATGCTAGAAATATATAACAAAATATTGAAATCTATTTAATTATTCTACATACAATAAAAATGTATTGCAACCAAATTCTATAAAATCCACATTTGTAATGTTTTTAACGATTAAATTGTATTTATAAAACGCTTTTATTTATTGAAAAAAATGAAATTTAATTGCAATTTTAATACCGTTTATAATTAGTCCAGCATTTTTTTTCTAAATTGACAAATTTAGAACTTTTTTTGCTCTATTTTATTTTTATTCAACGCTATTTAACGAATATGAAACAACGTACACAGTGGAAAAATCCTGTTATATCAGACATAGTTACGTATTATTTTTTTATTAGGTGTAAAAAAAACTCGGTGCGCTTAAATTGAATCAGTCATAACTTTGTTTTAAATTAAAATATTTTCTCAACCTTTTGGGATTTGAAATGTCAACGTTAACATTTAAAAACACTATATATCTTGGCCAAGTAGTTGACATAACTTCACAAAATAGTAGCACGGTAGTCGTTTGATAAGTTTGGTAAATTTATATGACATGGTGCCACCAATCTAGCACAGGCAAAAATTCAGCCAGAAGCGACGGTTTGTTCCCGTTCTACAGATGTTTGAAGTGAGAATTGTAGCAATTGCCCCAAAGATGGAAAAAAACAAGCCGGTGTTTTTGGGTCGATTCGTCACTGTGGATGAAACATGGATTTATCACTATACTCCTGAGTTGAAGCAGCAGTCAAAATAGTGGACAACCACTGGAGAAAGTGCGACGAAGAAGGCGATGACCATTTTGTCGATTGGGAACGTGATAGCCACTGTTTTTTAGGATTCTTAAGGAATCATCCTGATCGACTATTTAATGAAGGAAAAACGATAACAGGAGCATATTATGTAACATTACTGGACAGTTTGAAAGAAAAACTGAAACATAAACTGGCAAGATTTCCGCACAAAAAATGCTCTTTCACCAGGACTACGTGCCGTCCTAGAAATCGACCGGCATAATAGCAAAACTGTACGAATTAGGCTTCGAATTGATTGCTCATCCACTCTATTGTCCGGACTTGGCCCCTAGCGACTTCCTCCTCTTCCCAAACTTGAAAATTTGCTTCGGTGGGAAGAAGTTCTTGTCGAATAAGGATGTCATTGCCACAGTCAATGTGTATTTTGCAGGTTTTGAGAAAAGCTATTTTTCTGACGGTATGAAAAAATAACAGCTCGCTGGACCAAGTGTATAGCCTTCAGTGGAAATTATGTTAAAAAATAAAATCTTTTTTTCGTAAAAATGGGTTTAACTTGCTTTTTTACTATACTTATCAAACGACCCTAATAAATACAATCATGCATCCAAAAGCAGTACGTTAGGCGTTGTATAATTTTCTTCTTCCAATTGAAAAAAATGCTGCCGAAGCCTCGAAAATGTGGTGTTCAGCTTTGAGGGAAGATGCTGTGACGCATGAAACATGCAAAAAATAAGAGAAAAGTGAAAAAGATTTGAAAATACTTTATGATTTCATCGACTCCAAACTATCATATTTTTTCGACAAGGGATTAATTTGATACTCGAAAAATAAAGTTATATATAAATAATGGGTGACATTTGAAGAATTGAAATGTATTCTAATTGTCTGTAAACTTTCCTTATCTATAAAAAACGCATGAAAATGAATTTGCACAACTAACACAAAATAATTAGTCTTTTAGAAATCTATAATTTGAAGGTAAATTCGACTTTTCAATTCAATTGACTTAATTCACTTATTTTTTTTGAAAAGAGGGAGCCTTTATGTGTTTTTTTTATAAGAAAAACTGTCCGAAAAGGTTAGAATTATAAAATAACTGGAATTATATTTTAAACATATAAAATATTCATTACTCAACTCTATTATTTTTACGCATTGCTAAGAAAAAATGTTGTTAATAATATAAATACTTTGTCTATTATTCATATGAAAGAACTTTTCGATCACGCTGTTTTTAGTTTCAATAAACATCATAAATCTGGAAAAATTATCTTTCGAGGGAAAAAGTTCAATATGTGAACATTAATATTCAAGACCATTCGTAGTTGATGTTGAAAATTGGCAAGTACTCCGCTTTAAGTGTCAGGAGTGGTTCTGATGCTGACCGATGCATTTATTTATTTATTTTTTATTTTGTTGAATGCGTGGGAACTGTTTTGCAAGTTTCTGATTCTTCAAACCTATCCGTAAAATGTAATTGTAGACATTAATGTTTATAGAATAGATTTAGTGAAATATTTAATAACATAAGAATAGTAAATAACATAATTATGAATCTAAACTCATGAAATAAGTCATATCTTAATAAGCAATCAAATAAATTGTATAAATGAATATTGAGTCTTATTAACAATAATATTACACAGTGTTTAAAATTTAAATTTTAAATTTAAATGAGCGATTAACAACCGAATCCATATAAGAGATTATAATTTTTTTCTTGACAAATTAAGTGGGTAATTTTATTATTATATTTAGTCAAGTAATCTGAAACTAAATATATTTTTTATTATGCAAAACCATTTTATTTTATAAACTTCCGAATATTTGTTTTCGCCATTAATAATCCGAACATAATTAATATTTATTTTTTTCACGAAACGTGATACTTTGCTCCAAGTCTGCGACTACACATTTATTTTATAACCCGTTTGTACAGTTCCAAAATGGTCGTCGCTATCATATTCTCTAATCGTACATAAGTATGAATTATTGTTATAATTTTCATCAAAAATTCAACGAACTGAACATTTCACGCTTGTTTTCAGTTCGACTGATAAGTGAATACGATTTTTATCAACTCCCTGCCGTACACGAATGCAACCTTAGTAACTGATACTTCGTTGAATTTTAAACAGCTTCGTCAATTAACACGTACCGGTAACGCACCGAACGAATAAAGATGAAAATTTACTGAAAGTGCAGACCGTACGAATAAAATAATAATAACAACTAAACAACATTGCGAACATAAACTTCCCCTATCAGTCAACACCTATAATGTATCCAGGAAATATTCTGTATCGTATGTGAGCGGCATCGGCATCAAATGACGCATACGTGTTACAATTCATTCGTGTTTAGTATTCCGCTCGTGTAAAATTATTGTCTCGATTACAATAACGATTAAAATTTTCAACTTAAAAACAGGTTTCCTTTCCTGTACTTAATTGTGTGATATAACATTTTATATTTTTTGACGCCTCGCTCACCGATGACGACTGAAATAAATGTATTTCTTTCGTGTACTACTTGTACGCGTTTATACACATACAGGTGATTATAAAAATGCAATCTGTAATCATTTTATTACTCTATGTCTGCTCGCTTTATTCATATATGCATACCTCGGCACAAAAACATCCCGACTGAAAACTACAATTCAATGAGAAATTCAATACTATTATAGATTAATTGCACATACATATACACGCACACATACATACATGTATAATACATATATATATATATATATATATATATATGTATAATGTTCAGCTATTTTTATTCTCATCCTTTTGCGTTTATTTCTATTAAAGATCACTATTGATGATTGCACACATTTGCTGGAGATGGAAAATATATTTTCTCATTATTTTGTAAGAATAAAATGCATGTTCATTCGTTGACTTCTGTATCTTAAACTGGTTCACTCGGGATTTAATTTGGGGGGAGGGGATTGAATGGATAAAAAAATGTTTAATGAGAATTGAATAAAATTCATAAGGTGATTATAAAAATTTATTTAAAGAATAAAATCCAATTTTTCTTTCTTTTTACAAAGGTTTTGAATTACTTCAGTCGTGGTTATATTAATCTCTGTGTATAAAGGAGCATTTTTGCGAGATGATTTTGTTTTGTTTTCTAGTGTTTTTTTAATTTTATTTTGGGGCGATGCTAGGGCTCCTTGCTCCCTTCTTGGTGCGCCATTAGTATCTTATATGTATAAATTGGTATTAGATGCAGATACATCCTATGTATGATATATATGTATGCATGTATGTTTATATGTAATGAGAAGCTTATTAATCCTTTCAAACCTAATTTATAATTTATTTTTACCCCAAAAGTGTACAAAAATATTAAATTTGTATTTTTTTTGACAAAAAAAAAAAACAAAAATAACTAAATTTTAATCAAATATTTGAACTGATATGTTTACCTATATTTTCCTATTCATTTTCTTCTATATGACGTACACGTTTGTGACCAGGAGCGCTGAGAGTGTTAAAAATAAGATTATCTTAGTTACATACATCATATATATATATATATATATATATATATATATATATATATATGTTTTCTAATAAGGGCGCATTTTTTTAATTTCAAATAAAACAGAAATTGTGCCGAAATTTCGATTCATTTATAGGCAGCTATCGTAGTGTTTATTTATTTTAATACTCTCCATTATTATAAACACAACATATATATATATATATATATATATATATATATATATATATTTATATATATATATATATATATATATATATATATATATATATGACTTATGAAAGATGTTGATACTTTTATATGAATACCAAAATTATATATAAGTGAAGCTTTATTGATTATAATAAAATATTTGTTTAAGAATACTGAAAATTATCTTCATGTAGGGAAATATTTGAATGTGCACGGTTTTTCATTAACGATGCAAAATTTTAATTTGAACTAAAACAGAATTTGCGCTGAAAATTCAAGTTTCTTTTTTGCAGATGATAGTTGGGGATATGCCATATATATATATATATATATATATATATATATATATGTATATATATATATATATATATATATATATATATATATATATATATATACTCGTATGTAAGTTAAAAATGAGCATACACTTTAAAAATTCATTGTTTTTGTTTGGAATCAAATTGAATTTGTTTATTTACGCCCAATTTAAATTAATTTTAAACAGCACTAAGAAAGAAAAAGATGTAATTTTTCATTGAATGGATATATTTTTCTATGATAAATATTTTATATATATATATATATACAATGTTTTCCAATAAGAACGGATTTATTTAATTTAAAATAACACAGATTTTTCACTGAAATTTCAAGTTTATTTATTGTAAATAATAATTAGGGGTATACCATTAGTAAATGAAAAATAATATCGTGTAATTCACTGCCGCATGCTTTCTTACAAGTAACTATTCTTTTGTTAAAATTTTCAATAACATCTCTAAACAACTGTGGCTCTGTCTCACCAATTACTCTTCTGCTTTCATCGTTTAGGTCGGAAATTGTTCTAGGATTATCTATGTACAATTATCCTTTAACAGGACACCAAAGAAAGTATTCTAACAGTGTTAAATCTCAGGATTTCGCTGGCCAATTAATGTCTCCATTTCTGGAAATAATGCTACCAGGAAATTTCGTCCTTAATAAATCAGTTGTTTCACCAGCTGTCTGCTGTGTAGCTTGTTGCACCATCCTGTTGGATGGCATGTCCTCCAGATCAATATCATTCAATTTTGCCTACAAAAAAAATGGTTATCATGTTTTGGTATTCTTCTACATTCACAGTTATCTCTTTACTAGTCTGATTTTCAAAAGAATAAGTGTAAATGGACACCACTGGAACAACGAACACTTGTTGGTGTTTATCTTTAATCGATCCAGTCTTTCAAATTTACTCACTAATCGATATATTGTTGACTAAGATGGACGAGTATACCAAGAATAAATATTTCCTAATTTACAAAATGTATCTCTATAGAACGACCATTTTCATAATAAAATTATATTATTTCAATTATTTTGTTGTATATGAACTCATAAATAAAAATGGCAATGTCAAAACTTAACAAGTGTCAAAAAAATACAGCTGTCAATTTGATCATTGTAAAAAAAACAACTTCTTAAAAAATTGCGTCTCAATTGTAAACTTGATATATATATATATATCCAACAGTTTTCTACTAAAATGCTAGGAAAATTTTACCGAATTAACTATGTGAACTAAAAGCAAAATGAAACACATTTATTAAAAAGATTGTTGAACATTTTGGACAAAACAAATGTTATAGATATATAATATGAATAAATTATATATAAATCCTCAATTTAACAAGCCTACTTTATAAATAATATCCTATCTTATTTTCTTATTCTTTTTTATTCGTGGGTTTTAATCATAACCAATCATAAATTATTTTAAAATAATAAAATACTAATTATATATACCAGAATAGTTTTTATACACTATCTATCTAGTCCTGTCTATAAGAATTTATCTTACATTAACTATTAATTAACAAAACGGCGTGACATTAAAAGTTTATTTAAAATTACCATCGAACTAAAAAAATAAGACAAAAAACATTAATGTAAAACTTGATAAACAAATAATGGCACATTGTCTTTTATAAATATTCCTATCACAGAGTCCAATCTAATGTAATTTTATGCAAATGAATGCATTTATTATATAAAAAATGTAATTGAATTCATATTTAAATTGATCGTGTAATTTGTATTCGAGTTGCAACAGTTATCTTTTAATAATATTCAATTACATACAACCTTTTTGTAATTTAAATTTTATCAGTTGATTTATTGGATGCTTCGGTTATTATATAGATTTAATTTCAAGTTTGTTTAATAATTTTTTTATAGTACTAAATAAGTTGGAAGAGTGTCTATGTTTAATAGATATACGAATTTTTATTACCGTATAAATTAAATTTTAATCAAAATGTTTGGAATTATTTATTACATTAGTTACACACACACACATGCAAATATTAGAAAGATTAAAGTATATATATATATATATATACACTTCAATTAGGAACAGTGGAAAAATACTGGGAAATATCTTTATAATTTCTTTTTCATAATTTTATATGATATATGGGATATATTGGATCAATGCAAAAGTTCGTATACGATTCAATAGGTGGTGTTAAGAGTGCTCTATGGCGGAACTTGTGATAGAAAGCTATTCATGTTAAATATCGTTTGAAAGGTGATAATCATAGCTGTCATTTGAGCAAAAGACATATTTTTTCCGATTCGATTTGTGTGTAGGAAAAATTTTGAAATAGAACAACAATAAAATACACTTTTCTCACGTTATGATGTACGAGTTTCGGGAAGGAGTAACTGTTGTGGCGACAACGAAACATATTCGAGAGGTTTATTTGGATCATACACCATCACTTCCAACTGTGAAGAAATGGTTTTCTAAATTTAGATTTGGTGTTTTTAACCTTGAAGATCAACCCCGCTCTGAACAGCTAAACCCGGCTCTAGTTGACAATTACTTACAAATTTCGATGGAAGGGGTTTCCGAGACACTCAATATTAACAAAACTACTGCATTATGGTATTTAAAGAAGCTTCGGTTCACGTTGAAGCTCGATACGTGGGCGCCGAACTTATTGTCTGAAAAAGACAACTTTGATCGCATCTCTTCGGCAGTTTCTTTGCTTGAACGCCGCAACAGATAGCATTTTTTGAATCAGTTGGTGGCTGGTGATGAGAAATTGATCCTGTACAACAACATTTTGCGAAGACGAATGTAAAAACAAGTGAATGAAGAGCAGAACCCGTCGCCAAAGTTGGCTTGCATCCGATGAAGGCATTATTATGTGTTTGATGGGATTGCAGTGGTGTTTATTTTGAGCTATTTCTACGGGACTGAACGATTACAAAGGACAAGAACTTCCAACAACTAACCAAACTGAACATAGCAGTTAAAGAAAAGTGTCCGATTTTGGCCAATCGCAAGGTGGTCCTCTTCTACGAAGACAACGCAAAACCACATACAGCAAAACTGACTCTGCAAAAACTGAAGCAGTTAAAATGGGAAATCATATCACATCCACCGTATTCTCCGGACAGTCCACTTTCGGATTATCATTTGTTCCGCTCGCTGCAGAAAAAATTAAATGGTAAAAAAATTTGATACTGCGGAAGCCGACATAAACCACCTCATCGCCTTTTTTGTCGAAAAACCGTGCAGCTTTTACGAACGAGGAATCCAGCAGCAGCCCGAGCGTTGGAAAATGATTACAGAAAACGATTGAGAGTACGTAATTAATAAATAAACGTGTTTTCTGCGAAAAATAATAGCCTGAGTTGCAATTTCAAATTGTATACGAACTTTTGCACTGATCCAATACTTTGCATCTAATATTTTAATATAATAGCACACTAAATGTTAAAGAAAATTCTAAAAAATAAAAACTGCTAAAGAAACATATTTCTAATATATTCCATACCCAAAATGTTATATAATATTTCTATATGCAATACTTTGCATTTAATATTTTACTCTTGTCGCGCACTAAATATTAATGGAACCACTTAAAAAAAAGTTTTTGATTAATGTTGTAAATAAATTATATTATTGATATGAATGATATGTTAAATATAATTTATTTGAGTACAAATTATTCAAATGATCATGATAATCTATATTCTTATCTACGTACAATTGGCAATTTAATATTTTTCACTGAAAATTGTACCTTGGAAACTGTTATATAACATTTTCTGTAACATCCATTTTTATACAAACAGCATATTTATTAAAAAGAATACAAACTCTAATGATTAAAAAAGTACTTTCAGAAAAAGTACTACTACTTTTTGTCATTACATTTTAAACACAATGTAAAATATTACCTCGTTGATACTAGTTACAAAACGATAATACTAGTAAACTTTTTTGATTTGTAAGTATGAAAATTACACAAGAACATAAATTAGATATTTTTATCTCGAACAAACATACACGGAATATAAAAGAAATATTTTATTGATAACTTCAATTATATTTTATCACTTTCTGCGTGTATTTCTTTATGAATTTACATTACGTACAGTATTTTATCGTAGCTGTATATGTATTTCTGTAAATGTTCATGTTTTATTACTTGCACGTTCGTTTTTACACAGACACATAAACGTACACATATGCATACACATATATACGTACGTAATTATAAATAGGGTGACTGCTACTCTTTTTTTAGTATGAATAATTAACACGTCGATAAGATAATTAATATATAAAAAAGCATTGTTCATGCTATGAATTGTAAAGTTCGTTATAGAGACCTCTCATTAAATATTTGTTATAGCATCAATGTAGCGAAGGTTTTACGTCGTCAATTAAAAAGTTTTATGCCAGATAAAAGTAACAACCGACAATAATCATTACCCGTATATAGTAATTTGCATTAGTAAGTGTAATTACATGTTTGAATGTGCGAGCAAAAACACCTCAGCCACTAACACAAGTGTTTCAGTTACAAGCGCTCAAACACAATTATTCACTTTATCGAGACCTTTATCGCACCCATATATACGTACACACACACACACACACACACACACACACATATATATATATATATATATATATATATATATATATATATATATATATATATATAAACATTTGTTTTATATAGTTCTGTATAAAAGAATTAAGTTCACAATACACTGAATAACTGTCTTTGTTAATGGAAGATAAGAGAGAATATACAGCAGTACCACTATAATTAAAGTTATTGTATCGAAATAATTCATCCTGTGTTAATTTGAAAATGTTGTGAACATATTTTTTAATCCATTTATTAATACTATGCACACAATTATCCACATAATTTTCTGAATATATATATATATATATATATATATATATATATATATACACATGCACATATACACGCACACACACACACACACACACATATATACATACATATATATATATATATATATATATATATATACATGAATTTAAAAATCTGTCTATTAAAGAATTAAGTTTTAATTTTTATATTGTTATGTTTTCTATTTTGTTCCTTAAAGTTCTAAACAATTCTTATTGTATTAGGTGTAAAAAATAATTCTGTGCCTTTATATTAAATCACTCATACCTCTTTTATAAATTATAATATTTTCTTGTCATTTTACGACTTTTGAGTACCAACATTAACATTTAAAAACACAATATATCTTGATCAAGCACTTGGCATAACCTCTCAAAACAGTAGCGAAAACAATGGCGTTCGGAAATAAGCATATTAGACATATTTTACTTTTCGTATTTCAGTTAAAAAAAATGCTACCGAAGCCAAGGGAATGATTTATTCAGCTCTGGGTGAAGGTGTTGTGATGTATAAAACATGTAAAAAATTTGAAAACAATAAAAGAGGTTCAAAAATGTATTAAAACTTCATCAACTCAAAGCTGTCATCTTTTCTTCTACAAGGGATTCGTCAGTTATCTGACAGAGTTATACAAATAATGGGGATATTTTAAAGATTAAAATGTATTCCATTTCTTCCCTAACATTCATTTCCTATAAAAAAAGACATCGAATTAATTTGTATACCTAAAATATATCCTGTTAATATTTTTGATCCTTATTTTCTTTAATTATTGTAATAAAATAATGACCCAGTACATAATGTAGTGGAAGAGATCCGAAAATATATAACTTTATCGATTCTAAAACTTTATCTTTTTTTGACAAGGGATTCGTCAATTATCAGACGGATTTAGAAAAGTTCTACAAAAAATTGAATTGTAAACATTCATTTTCTATAAAAAGAAGGTACTGAATTAATTTGTACGCCTAATCATTTAACTTGATCGAAGAACTTTTGCAAATAAGTTATTTTCTCATTCCATGAACAACAAAAATATTTTCAGGTCAATATTGTTCAGTAAATAATAAGTTAATATTTTTAATTGTTGCAATAGCGATTCTATCATATATATATATATATATATATATATATATATATATATATATATATATATATATATATATGATATATATACACATATACATATATCTGATAGTGATAAGATACTATTTTTTTTTGGAATTTATCATTCTGAAAAAAATTATTCTTGAAAGTGAATTTAGCCCTAGTGCTAGAATTGTTTCTTGTTAATTGGATCATTTTTAATTAGGCAAATGGATCCAAATTTAGAAAAAACTAAAAAAACGGTTATATTAGGCTGGTAAGAAAATAATTGAGCTTTATTTTTTCTGAATTCCAACCTAATTTTTTTCAATGAAAGTCTCATTTTATCGTGCTTATGTTAATATCATTTTAAAGTGCATTTTTTAGTCTGTATCTTCGTAACATCGACTTTGGTTTTATTATTAATCTTACTTCAACTTAGGATATTGACTTAAAGATTGAAAAAATGTGGTGTGGGTACTATTTAGGAATATGTATGGTGCAATAGTGATTCCAAAAATTTCGTTACTGAGGTTGAGAACCTTGAAGATGAAAAAGGCCACGGGCTTCATAACCCAAACTCCGGAATTTTACACCACCGGAATAAATATACTTGTAATGAATTGGCGAAAATGTGTCTATTCTAATAATGCTTATTTCGATTAAGAAAGTTTATTATTAGCTGAAAAAATGTATATGGATTTGAGAGTCATAAGCCGGAAATATTTTTATACTAACATTATAATAGTCTATTAGTCTATTTATATAAAAATAAAATATTACATTCTTGTTTATATAATTAAGTAGTATTCCTATAAGAAAAAAAATAATATATTTTACTAACTGGTTTCAATGTCAAGCGACACTTTGAAAGTTAAAATAAAATGTTATAAACAATCATGGCCCTAATGCAATATATATTATATATATACATATATATATATATATATATATATATATATATATATATATATATATGTGTGTGTGTGTGTGTAAGAGAGAGAGAGAGAGAGAGTGCGTGAGTGTGAATAAATATACTGCTTCATTAATAATTTAATAGAAATAATTTATGATAATCATATCTTCATTTACAAATTCAATTATGATTTTAAATGCACGTTCAGCAATAATGAGTTCACAAATACTGCGTCTTTCAATATCTAGGTATAAAATTACAATCATCTTTGTTGAGAAAGAACAAACACCAAAATAATATACTAATCTTTAAATATTTTAATAAGAATAATTAATAACCGTTATTTTCTTAATCAATAAATATAGTATTGATCTTAAGTAAGAGTATTAATTGAAAAATATGGTCACGTTTGAATCTTACATTCTGTCACAAAAACGGAATATATTGAAAGAATATCAACAAAGTAACAGGTTTCATGTTAAACATATATTTTAAGTTGTATAAATCAAGTGATGTAATAAAAAAGTGTTTAAAGAAGAAAAACTAACAAATCTAGTTTCTATATTTAATTTTAATTTATTCTTAAAATATATTTTTATATTGCAATACTATTCTGTGAATGTGGACAAATTTACTTTCACAAATGAATTTTCTTTTTAAGAACATGTGAATCAATAAAAATTTATTCGATTAAAAATGTTTGATAAATGATTATTGACACATTTTTGATTGCTGCTTGTCTGCATTTCTGTGAATATTTTGTTTTCTTAGAACGCAAGAGCACAGAAAAGATTTTAACGTTTTGAAAATGATAATCAAAATGATAAATGATTATTTATTAAACATTTTTGATCACAAAAAACAACATTGTGGTTTGTACAACTAATTTGAGGAAATTATATATTTATGAAATATTTTTCTACATCTTTGCACTCGGAAGTAAATCTAATTACCTTCTAAACGTATCTAAATAACAATAAAAAAATCAGTAATAAATTATTAAATATACTTGATAAAAAAGTTAATATGAGCGAACAAAAAATATTTGTGAAAATGATTGCGAGATTAATTATTGTATCAAAAATGGTTATGAATATAAGACTTTTTCATTCACTGATTTCGTTAAATCTAATCCCAATCTACTACTATTTATTCAAAATTATGTGACATTTCTTATCTAGAAAGCATACAGTAATATATAAAAATTAAAGATTTCTTCATATAATTCATTGATTTTATCAATTAAGATTTTTTATATAAAGCTTTATATATATATATATATATTTCGTTGGAAAAACTGTATTAAAACTTGTGATACTTATACTATTAATTAATTTTTAATTATATTGTAACAGTTCTGTACCAATGATGTTCAAACGTTGTCAACTCACGAATCGTTAAGATTATAATTGTTTTTTAGCCGAATCCCTACTATCCCTTAAAAGAAATGTTAAAAATCATAGAAAATATATCAATATTGTGTGAAATTTATGTGGAAAATGAAATTAAAATCATTATTTCATTATATTTTTATTTTATTCAACAATTTGAATACAAGTTAAGTAAGATTAATTACTAATTTATTAAAAATTGCTACATATGTAAATTTAATGGCTGGAATGTACTTGCATTGTTGACAAAATATCGAAATTAGACTCTATTCATATTGTCAGTAAGGGCATTACATATTCGGCATCCAGTCTATTTCTGTATTTTGTTTTCATAGCTACATTGGTTGGTTAAATGATTTTTCGCACAAGTAAGTTGTATCAAAAGACATTAAGAATTTTACTCCTATGTTTCGGAATATTCTGTGTGAATTTATAATCAAAAATTAAGAAGTTCTTCTTGCTGGTATTTAATTTTTAATAATTCTTCGGAATTTTGACTTTGACCCGCGGAACACTGAGGTTCCGCGGTACATAGTTTGAAGAGCACTGTTATATGAATTCTAAAAGTCATGTATAAATTGTTTTTTTTAAGAGATTTAACTTTCATAATTTTTAAGTAAATTTAGAATTACTGTTTAAGATATACTTGAGTACGATGAAAATCGAAACGGATTTACAGGATTTTCATCGAATATATAAAATTAATAAAGGAGAAAATAATAGAAAAAATAAATCATAATATTTGAAAACTTCACGACTAATTTAAATTGGTATAGAATTATGCAATATTTATTAAAAAAAATCATTCTACTTATATACAAAGCAGATGAATTTATTAATTTATTGAAATGGAGATTTGTAGCAGTTATATATATATATATATATATATATATATATATATATATATATCCTAAGTGGATCCTATATAGATTGTACCAATACCTGACCGGCCGGTTAAATATTAAAAAGACTTGTAATAAAAGTAAAAGAACATAAAATTAGAAAAATAGATGCGTTTATTTTATTTAAAAACAATGTTCCATTAATACACTGACGATTATTAAACAAGTTTATATCTTGTAGAATATTAAGTTTATATATATATATATATATATATATATATATATATATATATATATTATTCATTTTATAATCAAATGCTTTAAATTAAATTATAAAAAAAGTAAAAAAATGTATATGTTAATTGAATGAATACTGAAATGTACACCAAGTCTACATAAATTTTTAAAAAATGTGTAATGTTTACTGGTGGTCAGTGTTTTCATTACTCTTCATTCGTCCTAGTTTTTTTTTCTTCCATCTTATCGCCAAGGTTATCAAGTGTAACTATGCATAAAAGATCGGGCATCTCCATCCGAACCATTTACATACACAACCTTTTGTTATATTACCAATGAAGACATATGTAATTAATTTGTAATGTTATTAACATATTAGTGTGTCAATAGATCTGTACCGATATAACATATGCGAATACAGCCCTGATCGTAATTTAAAAATGGTTAACTACCATCAACACATGTGCTTCGATAGACGGTCGGCGACATGTCTTTACGTCTTTATTTATTACTTCGCAGTTGGTAGATAGATTTCATCAGTAATTTATACATTTATATCTATGGGGGACAGCACGATATGTCCAGCAAGATTTTTTAATCTCTAAGAACATTATATATATATATATATATATATATATATTTTATTGTAAGATTGATTACTTGCATAGACTCAAACTGGAAATTATAATTTTCCTTTAAGGGATTGTATGATAATAATAAAGTCATGTACGCTACAATGCAAATATTCTGAGATATAAATTACTTAATGCATATAACTAAATGCTGTCAAGTTTTTTCTATCGGTAGCTAAGTGTCTATATGTGAAAGTATAAATAGAAAATTAAAGCAGTTCTATATAATTATAGTAACTATTTCATTTTGAAATGTCTGTAATTAATTAAATTTTGTCGTGTTTATTATTATAAGTAGATAAAAAGTAAACTCATTTCTTTATACACACAGATATATAATAGCAGAAGTTTTTTTATGTAGTATTTTACATTTACACGTATTTATTACATAACGTAACTTATTTTTACTGTTTACGAATTTAATTATTTATAAATAAAATATAAATGAATGTAAAATAACATTAGGAATTCATTTCTAATTTTATGTGAAAGTTTTACCCTCGTAATTCAGAGAATTATTGTTATTATTATATGTATATATATATATATATATAAATAATAATAATCTCATTAATAATTTTTTTATAAAACTAAAATTGATACAAGTAGTTGGTAATCAAATACATGCTGGCATAACTTATATCAGAAAGCCTTTTTTTCTCTACCTACATATATATATATATATATATATATATATATATATATATATATATATATATATATGTACTCGTATATATATGTATATATATATACATATATATATATATATATACATATATATATATATACATATATATATACATATATATATATATATATATATATATATATATATATATGAAGATATAGCAGACATTATCTCATTAAGAAATTATTTTTAATACTAAAATTGATTCAAATAGTTCAGTAAGCAGACACAAAGCTGGCATAACTTATATCAGAAAGCTCTTTTTTCTCTTTCAATATACGAGGTCAGACAATTAAGTAATGCGACCGATTTTTTTTCTCGGCCTGTGGTAACACTGCGAACCTGTAACTCCGCCACCGTAATAGCAGATCCCTACTCTCTCGATTGAGACCTTGACCACCCTCGTAGGATCATTTCTTCGCCAGCTGTTTAGTGTTTTGTAACAACGCGCGAGTAGTGCATGTCACGAAAATGGAACAGAGCCCACCGAATGAACATCGCTCAAGATTGTCTCGAGCAGGTTGAAAGTGATCCTACTCTTCTCGATCGAGTTATTACTGGTGATGAAAGTTGGTTCTTTCAATATGACCCCGAAACTAAACGATAAAGCCAACAGTGGCTGTCCCCTGGAGCACAAAGGCCAAAGAAGGCGAGAATGAGAAAGTCCAAAGTGAAAACCATGTTGATTTGCTTCTTCGACAGCAAAGGGGTGGTTCACAAAGAGTTCGTACCACCTGGACAAACCGTAAATCAAGTATTCTACCGCAATGTGCTCGAAAAATTACGAAAAAGGGTGCTCAGAGTGCGTCCAGAGATCGCGAAGACTTGGGTTCTGCATCACTACAATGCTCCCTGTCACAGTGCGTTCAGTGTCTCTCAGTTTTTGGCGTCTAAAGGCATCGCAACGTTACCACAACCGCCCTATTCACCAGACATGTCACCCTGCGACTTTTTCCTATTCCCCCATATGAAAAAATTCGTCAAAGGTCGACATTTTGACTCCGTTGAAGATATCCAAGAATCTGTGACGAGGGTACTCGGAGAGGTCCCACAAGAAGTGTTCCAGAATTGTTACGAAAACTGGAAAACTCGCTGGAATAAGTGTATAGATGCGGGAGGGGACTACTTTGAAGGGGATCGCAGCGATGTACCTTAATTTTTAAATATACTCGATTTTTGAATTTTGTCGCATTACTTAATTGTCTGACCTTGTACATATATATATATATATATATATATATATATATATATATATATATATATATATATATATATATATATATATATATGTGTGTGTGTGTAGAAAAAGAAAAATAAGTCCATCTGATATGTCATACCAGCTTTGTGTTTGCTTACACAACTATTTGAATTTCATTTATATAAACGATTTATTAATTAGATAATGTCTACTATTTTTATATTCTCCGATCTACTATTGACAGTAATGTTCATAGTTAGGATAATTTATTAATGAATATTTACTAATTATTAGTAAAAATTTAGTTTAGCAAATATAATATTTAAACAAAAATTACAATAAAGTTCATAGATTTTTTTACAGACATGCAAGCATGAAGATCTACCAATAAACAAAACTATATAACTTAAAAATTTAATACTAGAGTAGTTTTCTAAGGGGAAATAATTTTCAAATTAATATTTATATTTATTCAGTTATTCTCCGTTCATTTTGAACGGAAAACAATAGTTGTTAGGTTTATTATTTGAATGAGAAGTATGTTAATTTTTATAATAAAACTGTTTTTATTTGGAAATTAAGATGCTTCCCCATACATAAAATTAGTCTTTATCATCTATAATTTTTAATTGCTAGATAGTATTAAGTTGGTATGAAAATAATTTCGATTTTTGTTTTCTGAAAAAATTGTCTGTTGTTTGACTGTTATTTGATAAAGTCGACTATGGTTTTATTATTAAATTTGCTTCAAACTGGGCTATTGAATTAAAGATGAAAAAGAAGCAAATAAGAGCATTTTTTTGTATGGGTTCAAACGAGTGATAAAGCAGCAGAAACTGCTCCTAAACTAAATGATGTTTTTTGCGTGGGTATTATTATGGAACAAACGATACATGGTGGTTCCAAAATTTTCCTCCTAAAGACGAGAGCCTTTAAATGAAAAAGGCTGCCGGCGTCCTTCTTCAGTTCATTATTATCAACTGAAAATATTAGTTGAATCAGAACCACGCACAACAATTATTCCAATTTACCGAAAATCAAGACTCATTTATTATTAGTATTAAAAATCTAGTATTTTTATTATTGGCAAATCAGCCTCGATTATTGTTATTATTTGAGTTTTTAATATTTAATCTTCAACGTAATAAATGATTTTAATGAAAGTATATAAATCTACTAATAAAATAAATAGTTAAATTTCAATTATTGACAAAAGAAATAACTTAAATCAGTGTTTTCAAAACTGTGTTCCCCAGAACCCTCGATCACAATTCAAAGTCAAAATTCGAAAGAATTTTCGAAGAAAAAGTCCGAAAAGCTAAAAAATATACATTAAAAAAGGATAAATTCACAAACAATCTAAAAAATCAATTTAAATTTACTACAAGTTGATACAAGATTGTTATAATTATCTAATCTTGAACAGAATGTATTCTATGTTATAAATGTGCTTAAAATATTTTCCTTAATTGATAAACTTAATTTGAGAACAACACTTGTCTATTTCTTGATATTTCAATTCACCTCTGAGATTTTAATTAATTTTATTATTTTATATATGAAAAAAAAATGTTTTATATATTTAAATAAATATTTCTATCATCTCATAATATCTATCAGAAACTTTTTTTCTCCTGTCAAACTTTTAAAATAAGAACATAAACACACAATCTAAATTAAAAGAAGATTTTAAAATGAATATTCAAATTTTAAATAATTTATGATGATATGACGTTAAATACGACCAATTGACGATAAACTCAGTAATTAAGTGTTCAGTTCAGTATTAAATATATACCATTTACATACAAATTACTACCAATTACATATCTTTATAATATTGTTTCTTAGTTTAATACGGACAATACACAAGTACACTATTTTAAATTAATACGACAACTATGCCCAAGCATATATTTTACGACTGATAATATATTGTTAAACAAAGATCGTTACAAAATATAAAAATTTCCATATAAATGAGTACCAATTATATATGTAATACCAATTTTAATATTGTCAATGTTGTATACGATTGATAAACCAGTGCGTTATTCTGTTTTATAGGATATTTTATAAGGATTAGCACAGTCGGCAACCTACCCGATTAGATACATATTTTTACTATATTTTTTTACTATATGTTAGAAACAGAGATGATCGAATAATGATGATATCATAAGCAATCGACACAGTATAAACTAGACATTTACTGACAGTTGTGTAGATTATTAAGACATTCGAACCGCATGAAATATTTGAATTAAAGCAGTTACCTTCAAAAATTAATATAAAAATAAAAATCTTTCAAAAACAAGTTGTTAAATAATTCAAAAAATTAAATGTTTAAACGTTAATTAAATCCAACCGAGAAAAAATATTTATTTACGATTGAAATTTTAATTATTTGACGCAATAATCATATTAAATTTATATTTCTAAATACATACTAAACAGTATTTTTGTAAATAGTAATATTTTTCGTCTAGATATATGACCTTTTCAATAAATCACTGATAACTAGAATAAAAATTGTAATTAAATTATCTTTTAAAGTATCAAGTCCTAAACTAATACTTATTGTATTTGTTCTTTGAATTTCACATTCAAAATTCACAATTTTTCTAAAAAAATGCTGTGCTTTTCTATATTTAGTTGTTAACATTCTCTTAAACTTAAAATAATCAACTGATGTTTTTATATTATCTTTATTATATTAAATATAATTAATACAAAAAATACTGAAAATATTTCTGCCAATAAAATACTATTTTGTTATATAAGTAAATAAACAAAAAAAATATAGATGAAATAATAAACAAAAATATTATTCAAAAAAAAAACTCCTTTGGTTAAATTTTTAAGCTTTCTTAATGAAATGGTTTTCTACAATCAGATTAAACTTGTAAAAGATTAGGTTGCTAGAAAAATAATTGAGGTTTATGACCTTCAAATTTATGTGCATTTTTTAATTAAAATGATTTTAAGTGGTTTATAATTGCTGTATGACTAACGTGTAAGTTTTGTGTAAGCTGTCAAATTGTTGTGCGTGGTTCAGATTCCACTAACGCATTCAGTTAGTTGTTATGGATTGAAGAAGGACGCCCTCAACCTTTTCCAACTTCAAGATTCTCGTCACTAGCACGAAATTTTTGAAATCACCATTGCACCGTACGTTCTTTTGCAGTATACATACCAAAAACTACGCTTAGTTTACGAGCAGTTGATTGAGGTGATGACATCCTCATTTAACGAGTATTTCTTCCTACCGAGCCAAATTTTTAAGTTTGGGAAGAGAAATAAGTCGCACGGGAACAATTTGTGAGAATAGGGTGGATAAGGAATTAATTTGAAACCTAATTTGTGCAATTTTGCCATTGCCACAGTCGATTTGTGGTGTGACGTTTTGTCCTAATGAAAGAGTACATTTTGGTACGCCAATCTTGGCTACTTTTGTTTGAGCTCATCTTTCAAACGATCCAATAATGTTACATAATATGCTCCTGTTATCGTTTTTCTCTTCGTTAAGTAGTCGATCTGGATGATTTCTTGGGAATCCCAAAAAAGTGGCCAGTGGCCATCATCTTCACAGCCGACAAAACGGTTTTTGCCTCCTTCGGCACATTTTCACCAGTCGTTGTTCACTGCTTTGACTCAGGTGTATAGTGGTGGATTCATGTTTCATCCAGGGTGATGAATCGACGCAAAAAGACCTGCTTGTTATTTTCTATTTTTGTGGCAACTGCTACTATGCTCACTTCAAAAATCTGAGGAAGTGCATGACGCGTCGCGCCTGGCTGAAATTTCACCTATACTAGTTTGGAATGTGACACTTAATAGCCGTGAAATTACGAACAGAATGGTAGCCACACATCATAGAAATTTACCGAACTTATCAAACAACCTATGTAATTAAACTGTATTTTCCACAGAATTTTCCGAAAAACCCACACTTTATTAAATATTTATTATTGCAGTGCTACTATAGCAATATCTAAATTTTTCTTATATACTTTTTCAATAACTTCTATAAAGAATATATAGGTGCATGTCTGCATGTGAAACGATGTGTATATAGAGATACTCGTCCTTGAAATTAACCCTTTTTAAGTTAAAACAATATATCTACTGATCTAACCTTTTTCTCGAAAACGACTGAAACGAGCATGGCGTGACTGGTGCGCATAAAAAACGTCTTGTCATATCGTTTAGCCAGTAATTATCAATGCAGTGACAGCTTACACCTTTCTTTTCAACTGACTTAACAGAAATTAGAGTTATGTTAAACTATTCCTTGTTACCTGCCGTTTAACCATACGTTATATCGATATAGTATTTAATTTGGTCGAAATATGTAAACATCAATTCCGACAAAGACAACACATACGACAACTATTATTTTTCGATATTCTTATTTTCATTATCGAAGCGTCAGACGTATTATTAATTCAGATATATCGAATAACACTAAATCGAAATATAAAAAAGGAAAAATATATAAAAAAATAAATAAACGAAATATGACTATTCCTCTTTATGAATATTTGAATGTCATTTCGCGCGGATGAAAATTATTTATTTACCAAGAATATTGTTGTCGTTTGTCAGAACGTAATAAAAATATAAAAAGATACGTTTCATCGATGCTCTCTCTTCGTTATGAGAGTTCCGTTACATGCAATCATTAAAATTTTGGCGTTTTCTGTGTCGAATAGCCGTTACCGCCTCTTATCAAGATGTAATGTAATACTGTTTCTTGATATATTTTTTAAACATGCCGATAGAAGATTTTGCTTTTTTGTGTTTTTTGACAGTTTTTTAATAGTTTCTTTTTAATATGTTGCTGTGAATTTAGATATTCACGAGTCGAATATACAAGCGTGTGTAATTTCCTTCACAGGTTTTGATTATGATTAAAAGTAAATATACATAGATGATAGTGTTAAAATATTTTATACAATTTTTAACGCATGAATTTACGAACTATTCAGAAGAAATAAACATGATTTATATTCCAACATATACTGTATCGCTACACAATATTTAAAGCATACATATTTTATAATTCCAATTAAAAAAATCAATCAGAATAAGAAATTAAATATTTATTCGAAATTATCCACGCTTGTAATTGATATTATTTTAAATTGTTATCAGTGGTCTTTCTCTTCAATTGCTTTTTTATGTATAACTAAGTAGTTATAAAAAAAGGTTTATTTAATATAAATTTTTCTTAAATGATACACGAAACGAAAAAAAAATTTAATGTATCAAAATAAAATAATGTTTAGTATAGAATAATTATTTATTTATTAAATCTGATTAGGGATATAGGGCAGAACTACTTAGTTAAAATTATTAATGAGGTTTTTATAAATTTAAGAGCATTATTCTGTTATAGTATTATTTCTATTTAAAATTATTTACTAGAAAACTCATTTATTTCAAATATAATTTAAAGTAACAATGCATTTTTGTTTAACAATTATTTGTTAATTAATACTTGTATGTACGAAACAAGAGCTTAATAAAGATGCTTTTTATTAAAATCTTGTTAAATAATATAATATAATTATACAAAGTACAAAAAGTGATATCTTTAGGAAAATTTACAGTAAAATTCAATTAGATTTGTTTAATTCTGTGTACATTAAATATATCTGAACTGTGTACGTCTTTTTAATCGAATAAAATAAAAATTATACAAAGGAATATCTCTAAATAAAATCTTTATTCATCTTCTATAAAATAAGAAGAATTGTAAAGTAATGTCATAAATTGTCAATGATATTTGATTTTTCAAATACTTTTATCTTAATACAGTGTTTATCTATATCTAATTAGAATCTATAGATATAAGAAAGAAAAATTCGATGAATGAATATGCATCTTGTATCCTTACTATCCTTACAAAATAATTATAATATAATTTTTCTGAAAAAATCTTCAATAAAATTAGATAGAAATAAAAATAAATACAGAATATTAGTAATAAGGATACCTGAACACACTCAGTTTCATTTAATTTAACTATAATATCTGTTGAATTATGTTAAATGATTTGTCGATTATTAAAAATTAATATTATTGAAATTATCTACAAGAAAAAACAATTATAGAGTAACATCTGAGGCCTAATAAAGTCTATCAGATCTCAAGTATCTTAGACATCGAGTCGTATAAGTATTCCAGTCTGCGTTATCGGTTCTTATTTTTTGAATGTGCCTAGTATGAGTAATAAAAATTTTAGAAGTAAAAAAATTCTCGAATAATCGTTCATTGAACTTGAAAATTATAACATTTTTTATGTTTTTTTAAGACGAGAAAATTTTTTGTAAAGGTTCATTGTTTTTTTTAAAAAAAAGCGATTTATGTAATAAATTAGAAATAAATTCTATGAATTCTTGTATCTAAAATTTAAGAAATTCAATGGAGAGGAAATAAATGGAAATAGAATAAGACGATCTACTTTTCTGGCATTATAGGCCATAATGTAACACATTTTATATTTTAGATGGTTTGTTTAGTTTCAAATATAAGTTGTAACGGTTTTAAAAGAATTATATTTTCTAAGTGACGGTTAGAATGTCCTTTAAGCCCCGAAATATTCAATCGAAGATTTTCTACTGATTATTTTAGAACATAACTCTTTGATAAAAAAAAATTCTTTTTGTCAACACGCGACATTAGCTCGCATGGGCCATGTGGTAAGCTGCTGTTTATAGAGGTGTCTGTGTCTGCACGTCTTTACAAAATAAGGTGAATAAAAAAAAAAACGTACACACACCTGCAAACAGCTACGGTGTCGTCGACATAGAACTAGTGAACGTAAACGAGCTCAGAACTATCATTGGAACACGCATTTATTTATATGTAAAACTAACTGCCCAATTAAGTCTCATAAACATTGCGCGCCCTTTCGTCGAATTTAAATTTTATGGCGTGTAATGATCACTTCCGGATCCTTATTTCCGCGATTAGCCTCCTATTGTGTCGTCTCTTGACAGGGTGGTCCAATTAGATACGTGTATATTTATATTTCTAGATGTATGAACTTGATATGTTCGTTTCAGTAATGATGTGTTTTTTCATATATTTTTTTCTTATTGCTGTTGGTGATTTATAACATTTTTATGCATATAAATTATATGCATTTACATGTGGACGAAATTAAATACTGCATATATATTAACATACATACATACATATATATATATATATATATATGTGTGTAGAGAGAGAGAGAGAAATACACAGAGAGAATAAACGAAAATTAAGTATATGGTTTAATATTAATTGATCAGTTAGGGCGATACATAATCAGATTTTCTTTTCTTTTCTTACACGAATATAATTTTAATAATTTATTTATAAAAGTATAAAATGTTATCTTCAATTTCTATATTTAATAACTGAAATTATAAGTTTTAATATTATTTATTGATAAAAATAATATAAAGGTTTTCCAATATGGAATCAATTTTTAGAGAGAGGATTGTAAGAGGTTTCATTTTACAAATATCAAACTGACAGCTGTATTTTTTGATGTATTTGTTAAGTTTTGAGATTGCCGTTTTTACTTATGGGTTCGTATATAACGCATTGAAATAATACCATGGTATTATGAAAACGGTTTTATGAATATCAGAAACAATTTAATATACAGTCTATTAAAAATGTGTATTTCTGTTCAAATATACACCATTGGCCCTAATAAGTTAGTTAAATTTAGGATTTATATATAATGTATCCATATTAAATATCGACAATATTTTTTTAGTTCAAAATATTCAACAATCTTGTAATAATTGTGTTTTATATTGCTCTTAGTCTACAAAGTGAATTTGGTAAAATTTTCACATTATTTTTATAGAAAACTTTAATATATATATATATATATATATATATATATATATATATATATATAAGGTTTTTCAATGGGAACGTAATTTTTTAAGAGGTTATATTTCACAAATATCATACTGACAGCTGTATTTTTTGATATTTGTTAAGATTTGACATTACTATTTTTAGTTATGGCTTCATATACAACACAAAAACGCACTGAGGTAATATAATTGTATTATGAAAATGGTCGTTTTTTTTATTCTCGACATACTCATCCATCTGAATCAACAGTTCTTGAATTAGTGAGGTTGAGAGTGAAGTTGACTGTTTGGTGTGCACTTTCGTCCAGATGATATATTGGTACTTATTTTTTTGATGAATCAGGCTAGTAAGGCGATTTCTGTGAATGGAGAAAAAAACCGAAACTTGATAGTCAATATTTTGTGGCCAGAATTGGATGATATTAATCTGGAGGACATGTGGTTCCAGTAGGACGGTGCAACACGCTAGACAACTGATGAAACAATTGATTTATTTCGGACGAAATTTCCTGATCCCGTTATTTCTAGAAATGGAGACATTAATTGGCCACTGAAATCTTATGATTTAACACCGTTAAACTACTTTCTTTGGGGCCAAGTTAATAGACAGTTTTATGCTAATTATCCTCAAATAATTTTCGACTTAAAAGATGAAATCCGAAGAGTAATTGGTGCGGTAGAGTTCCAGTTGTGAAGTGATTTTATACGCAATTTTAACAAATTAATATTTACTTGTAAGAATACACACGACTATCACTTACACGATATTATTTTTCACTTATAAATAGCACACCTTTAACTATTATTTACAATAAAGACACTTAACATTTGAGGACAAATTCTGTGTTTTATTTCAAATTAAAAAAATGCGTCCTTATTGAAAAACCCTGTATATATAGAAAATTATAATAATCTATCAATTTATCAAATATTCAAATTATGAAAAGATAAAATTAACCAGAAATAAAGTTAAGAGAAATGTATTTGAAATTGTTATAATTTAAAATTGATACTGCTC
Source organism: Acanthacorydalis orientalis (assembly GCA_034766995.1). Taxonomy (NCBI): domain Eukaryota; kingdom Metazoa; phylum Arthropoda; class Insecta; order Megaloptera; family Corydalidae; genus Acanthacorydalis; species Acanthacorydalis orientalis. The sequence continues at coordinate 5,322,139 of CM068317.1, read as the reverse complement.
CATCTGACTATTAGTTGTTAAGTCATTAAAGCACTCTTATGAAAATAAATCTTTTAAATTCATAGTTGATATCCGAAATTATCTGGAGTGTTATTTAACATCAAAGACACCAGTTTTCATCAAGAAGGGGAGTGAAAGTTTATAGAAATTATGACACACTCTCCTCAAACTATTAAGGGAGAATAACATTTTTAATATTTTAATTTTTTCTTATTTAAATAAAAATAGTATATTAAATGAGTATCACTAATATATAAAATTACGTAGTAAAAATATAGAATATTTCGTTGTTTCATTGCCAGTTAGAAAACTGCTTTTAACTTTTTCTAACATAAAATTTATCAAGAACTGCAAGTTTCTATTAGGAAATCTTACGACACTCTACAAATTACTTCCTAAAATTCTTTATATATATATATATATAAAGCTTAATCTCTATTCAATATTTTTCTCCCAATCTCTCTAAATATATATATATATATATATATATATATATATATATATAAATATTTATATATATATATATATATATATATAATAAGAATTATCCACAAGAAACTTTAGAAAATAACACAAAAATTAATTATGCGAAAAATAATCTTTCTACAAGAATGCTTATATACATTCTAACATATATATTGTATATATATATATATATATATATATATATATATATGTAAATCCATAACATTGACTTATTTATTTAAGATGTGGTTTCTGTGTTACACAAACCTGTTTATTGTTTCATTCAATTACATGTACTTGCTCATAACTAACAAGTGGGCGATCACAGCGAGCCAGGTGATTGATAAAAACAGTAAGCTGGGGGCGAAGCCTCCTAGTATACATATAAAACTAAACTTCTTCGTTTTGGGTTTTTTTTTGTCAGATAGTTTGAAACTAATAAATAACAATACAAATCTGTGCGTCATTTCTAATCTGTAATATATTATCTTTTTTTACAATCATCTCACTTTTTATGATTCTATAAATATATTTTCGAATGTATTCGTGTATTTTATTTTATAATACTTTGTCTACAAAATGATTTGCTAAAGTATGAAAAGTAAATTGTTATCTTTACATTATAAATCATTATTTTAGTGTGTCAATTTAATTTAGTTTATTACATATATATATATATATATATATATATATATATATATATATATATATAGTAATATCTATATGTCGCATAAATAGAAAAACTTTTCAAAAAAGTATAATCAAACAAACACCAAAAACTGAAAAGTATAATCAAGAAAAAGAGGCAATAGTACAATAACAAATATAAATAGATTCACTCAAAAACTTTTCCTCATTATTATCGGTCTCTTTTAAGACAGACTCAGTCGTTCAAATATCTGACGATGTATGTACGAAACGAGGATGCCACTAAAAGCATATGTCTCTTTTATATAGACAGTTAAGTTGGCAAGTAATTTTATTTGTCTCTGAAAACTTCATAAGCAGTTGACCAAAGTTAAGATGGTCGGACACTTTTATTTGTTTTTCTTCTCGGGAAAATGTGCGGGTTTCTATCTCGGTCGAAGTGAAATGAGGGTGCATGAACTTGCAAGAAATGTAGTAAATTTCAGGAATACTTTTTTTCGTTTTATGTACGGATCAATATGAACTTGAGTTCGAATTGGAATGTGAGAGGTTTAGATTAGTTTATAAAGTTGTCGTTGTGATGAATGTTATAAATTATCATTTATCATTTGCTTAATCAATATTTTTATTTACAATTATTAATTATCATTAATTTTTAAGAAAATATGTAATTTAATTCGACATAATTGAAAAGAAATTATTTAAAAACTTATTATTATGGTAATGTTTTTAATCACATACTATTTTTATTTGTTCATAGATACTTGACACAATTAAGTTGAATCTGTATTTCAGTTTGAATTTGTATTCATTTCTTAATTAAAATAACATACTCTAACCCAGGGATCTGAATCTTTTTAGTCTCAAATCCATTCCGAAAGTAAACATAAAATTCACATGTCCCCTCCTTTCAGAAAATAATTAATAATGAATAAATTACTTAATAACAGAACACTTCGATTTTACAGATTTTTGTTATCCGGACGCCTCCGAATTTTTTTGTTTCGGATAATCGCGACTCGACTGTATCTGAACTAAAGTCTAAAGAAAATCAATTACAAAAATGTTATAAATGATAGTCACACCTCCCCAGGGGAGGCACACCTCACAGGTTAAGAACCCCTACTCTAATCAGTTATATCGTGTCTTCAATAATTTTACAGTATATTGTGTTTGTCTGAAATTTGTAATTTATTAAATTAATTTTATATGTCAACGTATATTTTCATTATCTTTTCTTACTTTTTGAAGATACATTTTTAACCAGGTTCTTTTTTCATATGTGTATTCATTATTTTTCTACTGTTCTGTATTCTACTATATGTTTAGTGTTTTTAGTTTAATTCTCTTGCAAAATAGTATATTTACTGATTATATTTTTTCTTTTCCTCTTTGTTGCACTTCATACAAACATCTATATCGTATTTTCTCTTTTTACATCACCACTTCTATATATCTAGTCTAAAGGAAGCAATATTCTTCTTGGTGGGTTGTTTATTTAGAAAGTGTACCCAACTTCATTTTTGTTGTATCTCAATTTGTCGAAGAACAAAAGAGTCTTCTACTTGTTATGTATTTTCATATAAATATTCATATAAAATTTCTTCATGGCTTTTATTTATCATTTCGATTTTATTTATATCATTAATTTTGGTTTATGTATATTTATATACAAACCTTTATTTTTATAACGAATTTTTTTTTATGGATAGACCGAACAAATTTTTGTTTTATCAAAGAAAGTTATTCTTTGTTTAATTAGAGTCAAATTCTTTTATTTTAAAAAAGACGAGATTGATATTCTGATCATTTCTTAATATATGATTATATTTATGTTTTAAAGGATTTCTATATATTTTTTAACTATTGTAAAATATTTTTATATATACCCAAATGAAGTAATGAATACGTTTATATTGTTTTTAAGTTTGTGTTCAAGATAATACAAAAAATTTATAATTATTTATGATAAGATCTGGCCAAAGATATTGTCTTTATAATTTGCTTCAGATCTGTGTATTTGGATTTGAATTGTTTGTTTTGTTCTCCTTTAGAAAATAAACAACTAACGAAACATTATATTCTAAGTCCTAATAAAAACAGTGTAAAAAACCACAATACAATCTAAAACTGACATAAAAAAATCTACATTGACAACCAATATATATATATATACTTGAAAATGTATGAATAGACTAATCTTGAGTGAGGAAAAGGGAAGAATAAATAGTGACCTAAAGGAAATAAAACTATCTAAAAATAAAATAAAAAATATCGTCAAAAGAACAGGTTTTTCACCGTAACCAGGAGTTATTTGACTGGAATTATTTTCCAAATGTGATTTACAATCTTAAATAACGTAATCATGTAAAAAATCTATATTCACTTCATGTAAGAAGGCGTCTTCAAAGTCTTTCATTTCATGTAGGAACTGTAAAAAAAGGATGTAATCTTGTCCATGGAATAAAAAATCATGGAAGAGGCCTTGATCCACCAGTGGATTGAGAGAGGCTGCATATTATATATATATATATATATATATATATATATATATATATATATGTATATATATATATGAATATGTAGTAAACAAATACATGTTGATCCCTGTAAAAATATAGGTTAATACAATAACTTTTGGCAATTAATATTCATTTCATATGATTGTTTTCCTTTTCATCGAAAAATCAAATACTATATGTGTATATATATATATATATATATTCCTAACATTGCTAAAAAGTCTTAAAATGAACCAATCGGAACTATTTTTATGTGCATGTGTGTGCGTGTGTGCGCACGTTTGTATTTTCGACAATAATTATTAACAGAAATGGGATATGACATCATGTGTTCGTTAAAAACTATCAATTCAAGTAAACGTTATCAAACTGTCTATAAATTGTCCTATTAAAATCTATATACGTCTTAACATCAAAGTATTGAAAATATATGCTACACAGTCTCAATTATCTTTCCCCTTTTTTTCCTGAATCCATAAATGGTTACCAGCGAAGCGTGTAAACATAACTATTATAAAATATTATCAAGTCAGCGAGCTATTCTATGATAGTCAACTAAGCTGTCAACTTTGTCGACAAATAAATTAACCTAGACACAATAGAAACGATTAGACTATTCTATTTATTCTAAATATATATAATACGTGTGTGACGCATGCTAATATGTATTGTCGGTTAAATGTTTTAGGAACGGTCTTTGTGTTCATATTGTTCCATACAGAACACGAGCTCTTTTGTTTGTGGAAAAATATTTCAATAATTTATATATGTGTTTTTTTTTATACGGAAATGCGTCTATACGTGACGTTAATCGTGAAAATAATCATTGTAGTTGTTAAAATTTAAAAATATACAACCAGCTATTACTTTACTTGTCTATTTACTATTCGATTATTAAACAATATATTTTTTTAAAAAATAGAGTGAATTATAGGTATAATCAACTTCTATATAAGCGACACTTTTTGTAAACGATTTTCTATATAAACCACCTCGGTGGCTTATATCAAATGTTGCACAAAAAATACAGCAAAAATAACTAAATATACATTTTTTGTAGTTAATATACCTTTTTCTTTATTTACATTAAATTAAAGCTTAATGCTATGTTTTGTTCAAATCATGTTTTTTTTTACATTTTAAGTATATCTATATGAGAATTCAAATAAAGTCACAAAAATGTATAAAAAAATTATTTTATCCCTCATCTGTTTCGTTATTATGTGATACTAATTATTAATAGTTTCTTATATTTATACATTCCAAGCCTTTTCATACTTCCAACAAAAATTTAGTTTATGTTTAGGTACCTAAAAGAACGTATGATGCAATAGTGGTTCTAAAAATTTCGTACTGGGGACAGGAGCCTTAAAGATGAAGGTCGCAGGCGACCTTTTTCAGCTCATAACGACCAACTGAAGGCCTTAATTGAATCAGAACCGCGCACATTTTGCAATCTTGCACAAAAGTTAGGCACTAGTCATTTAATAGTTCTGGAACACTTGAAACAACTAATGATATGAATTTGTGAAAAATATATATTAATTTGGAGATCATAAACCGCAATTTTTTTCTATCAATCTAATGGAAACATTTTTTATAATTATTTGCACAAAAATAACAAACATAAATAAATAAACATGGATATCAAATAATTTTAATTATGTGAATTGTACATCAGTTTAATGAACTCTGTGTCTGTATTCCATTTAAAAGTTTGAATATTGTTAATACTATGCTAAACGTGCATTTTGTAAGCAAAATTAAGTTTAGATACTGTTTGCATTCGATTATATTATTAATACTCAGGATATTCATACTTAAATCAATAATATTTTTTCTAAATTTAAAACTAAAAAGTATTAGTGTTTTCAAAGATATATTTGTAATTATTACATTTCAGTCTTCAAATTTATAATTATTGATAAAATTTATGTATTTTGGAACACTTTAATGATATTTAACAAAAGAGAAATTATATATCATAATTTTCAATTATGAAGTGTATTTAATTATGAAAGTTAACACCATTAATTTTTAATTAGATTATTTTATATCATCAAATAATAACAATTTTATATGTAGAATAAACGACAGCTACATTAGTCATCCATATTTTGTAACAATAACAGTTTTACTATAGAACTTTATTTTTTGTAGCCATTTTGTCCATGTATGATTCTGGTAGCTTTCGTTTTCGTAAATCACATGAATTTTTTTTTAATAATATTAGCACTTGCCTCATTAACTTTAGAAAGCTCATCCGTTACGTGAAGATAACACAAGTTTCCATGTATTTATCTATCTAAAAATATAATTATATTATAACAGCATTATTTAAAACAATTTCTTTATTCATTTCTGAGTGAACTAAATTTCAGGAAAATTAATATTTATCTTTTCATTTATTATATTTTTTTATAACATATGTCTTCCAAAAAATTATAATTAATTATATGAAAATAAAACAATATGAGTTTTTTGTTTAATTCGCATACCGAATATGGATCCCTCTTTTCATATGCACCCTTTTGTAATAACATTTTTAACGTTTGTGGATTTCATCAAATCATTGAGTTTCGGATGTTATGGATTAATAGTAATCTGCTTAATTTTATAAAATTCTGTAAATTTTTTTTAATAATTGTTTCAATTTCAATTGTAAACCAATATTTGATAACATTTCTATGATCGTTACGTTCATTATAGTAATTGATTTCATATAAATACTTTTTAATTTCGTACATTTTTTTAAAAAAATAATAGTAAATATTTATTACTTGATTTATGAATATTTTGAAGAGGTTATAAATATTTTTCATATATTTATATATAATTAATTGTATGTGATCTTACCTTAAGTTGAAAGTCAAGATTCAAATGTGCTCTAGGGTATAAAAAAGAGAAATTTTGACTTCTTTAATGCAAAAAGCATTGATAATAAACATTATTAGTTTAATTATCTACTTCAATAACATAAATTCACTAATATTAACTGACAAGACAAAGTACTTAAATATAATTTAACAAGTTGAAATAATCAAAAAAAACTCTCAAAATTGAAAAAGGCAGAAAAAAATCCTCTGGACTTTAAAGTACAGAAAATCCGTTTTCTGTATTTTAACACTCTAAAGATGATAGAATGGTCGTCTAAATGTGCATAAGAAAGAATCAGAAACTATCTATATATAATTATTAAAAATTTTTGATTAAAATGTTTTGTGTGTTTTATGGAATGAGTGAAAAATTAATTTCGGAAAGTAAATTTAATCACAGTGATAATAATTATATTATAATGATCAGGATAAAAATAGAAGCAAAAGATGCTCCTTATATTCATACTTTGAAGAAAGCCAATAGAAAAAAAGCATTGTAAAATTTAGACTAGGCAAATATGAGTGAGCACTTCAATTGGTCTTAGAAGAGAAATAAATGTAATTAATACAGATAGTATATGAGTATAAAGTATATCTTTTAAAAAAATATTCTAGAGTCAAACAGGAAAGAAAAAACACTATTTCCATACAATATTTATGGAACAGGAACGATTGAAATTTGTATACAAATTTCTGTACCATGTTTTAACAATTAAAAATTAAACTATTATATAATGGAATTTTAAATACCGTTTTATTTGTATTGAATATTAATCAAGCACGAATATTATACGTTATACCCTTAAGTGATATTCGATTAAAAAACTTGTCTCAGAAAGAAATAGATAAAATAATAATAATAAATTATAATTTCAAACGCCATATATCAAGATTTAATCACAATACTGAGATATATTTCACAACTTTCTACTTTAATACCTTCAGAGTTATATAAAGTCAATTGAAATCAAATTAATCGATTAAAAGTATTTTTATGGTATTTCTGCATTATTTTCAATTGATATTCAAATATATTCTTAGATTTTTACAACTACTAATTTATTTTTTCATCGCAAACCAGGTTCAAACAATAGCTTATATGATTATAATTTTTTGTATGACATACTTTCTGAAATATTTTTATAATACTAATTAAAGCAAAAAGTCATAGGATATGAACTAAATAAATTAATAACATTTTTTTAATTTGTATAAAAAATTACTACACATTTAAATTATGTTTTGTGAGAAAATATCATCATAATATTTCGAAATAATATAAATTCAACTTAGAACCGGTTAGTGGGAGTCTAGTGAGTTCCGCAATACATTTTTTTTATTCAAGGTATGAATAGTGTGCTGTAACTATTAATTCTCAGCACGAATCAACTTGAATGCAAGTTTTTCTAAGTGTATTGCAGTATTATTTTATTAATTGTTGTATTTATGACAAGACTTCGTTCTATTTCGTGCCAAATTTAACATTTAAGTTTTCGAGACACTTCTGATAGACTAAAATCAAAATAAATTGAATCAGATTTAGTCGTTTTACCAAATATTTTTTCAACATTGTATAAAACTACAAATATTAAACAAAATGCAATTAATTTTTAAAATTATACAATTCATAATTAAATAAAAATTGTATAGAAATATTACATCAGCTCCTTCTACACATCCTGTGTCAAAAAAAGCTAGACTCTGACCGATGAAAGTGTTATATGAAATGTTTCATAATATAAGGTAGATAGATTGTTTTTTTCAAAAACAATAATAAAAATACTTCTGAAAATTTTATCTCTTGAATTAAGAGATAACTTGTAAATAAAAAGCTTACATTAATAATATTTCCATATATTTAGTTGGAGATAATGATCATAAAATTATGCAAAATTGAATCTCTATTCAAAATCATTCCATTTAATTCTAAAACAATATGTAATTACTACATTAGAAAAAGTAATATTAAACATCTCTTCAATATGTGTCATTGAAGAAAGTATTTTTTATGAAACGGTCTTCCTTTATTATCCAATGCTTATACTAAAAATAGAGTAATGAAATAAATATTCATCAGTGGAATTTTTCTTATTTTACAGATTCAATGAGCCATACCTTAGAATATATCAGATTTATATCGATTATTATGAGTCATTAAAAATATTTTTCTCATGTTTTACCATATAATTATCCAATGATTATACTGAAAATAGAGTAATGAAATAAATATTCATCAATGGAATAATATCCATTTTACAGATTCAAAGAGTCATATCTTAGAATATATCAGATTTATATCGATTATTATGAGTCATTAAAGATATTTTTCTCATGTTTTACCATATAATTACATACAATGTGAAGATATATATATATAAAGTAGAATATGCTATAACCATATTTTGTATATAACTATAAAAGGTATAAACGTTAAAGTTTCGCTGAAACAGATACATACTCGTACTTCTATTAGGTTGATATAAAAATAATTACGGTTTATGAATTTCAAATTCATACAGTTCTCTCTTTTTTGATTTTCCTAAATGTTTTAAGTGATCCAGAACTGTTGGATGACTACCGTTTAACTTTCATGCAAGTTCTCGAATTTTTGTGCGTGGTTTTGATTCAAATAACCCCTTCAGTTAGTCGCCACGAACTGAAGAAGGACGCCCGTCACCTTCTTCATCTTCAAGACGATTGTTCCCAGCACGAAATTTTTGGAACCACTGTTGCACCGTACGTTTCTTAACAGTGTCCACATCAAAAGTTTTACCGTACATTTTTAACGCGTACAAAAAATCGCTCTTATTTGTTTCTTTTCCATCTTTAATTCAATAGCTCAATTTGAAACAAAATTAATAAAAAAAACAAAGTCAATATTACCAAGATACAGACTAAAAAATGCTTTTTAAAATGATATTAACATGAACACCATGAAATGACAAATTCATTGAAAAAAAATAAAGTTATAATTCGTAAAATAATAACCCCAATTATTTTTCCACCAACCTAGTAAATTTTTTGCAAGAAATTTTACAAGAATAATTCAGAATTAAAAAGTAAATCTCAAATACAGGTACAAGTAATGAAAATGAATTCAATTTTTTCCAAAATTGATATAAAAATAATTACTTTAAAAAATGAAAATATTTACTTAGTAAATGTTTTAAATTTGCAATATACTCATCATCATTTCTGTTGGATGCGGTTACTGCATGGGATTCAGGGAACGCTTAGTGGAACTGGTGTTGGGCATAGAACCCATGACAAATGTTTTGAGTGATGATACACTGACAATCCTGCTGATGTTTCATGATGTTACGAGAAAACACATATCGGAAAGCTTTGTATTTTTATCTTCATATAAATTACAATATCTTTTCAGACCATTTTTGTAAATTCAAATTTAATAATTTTAAAACTACCAAACAAAATTTATATTTTCTGATTATTGCATATTTCATACATCATCTTGCATTATAAAATTAGATGAATGAATATAAAGTTAAATAAATATGTGGAATATTTTTTTTTATAGAAGTGCATTTTGGGATTAAATAAAAACTGTTAGTTATTTGAAAAAAATATACAAATATTAATTAAAACAGTTTAAAATCTAAACAAATATTAATAAGTGCAAGAAACTGAAGTAATTATTGACGAAACTTGTTATATTTTTTATAATGAATAATATTTATTGTTCAAAGTGAAGAGTAATTAAAAGGTTTAGTAAAAGAAAATAAAAAAAATACAATTTAAATGATGATTCAGTCATTACAAGCTTGTTTTGCTATTTATTCTGAACTTTTTTATTCATTTTATATGCTTGTAGTGTAATTTATTTAACATAATTTGTTTTGTAGATATCCAAAATCAAAAAAATACAATTATAAAAAGAAATCATGTGAACATGAATACACATTAGCCTATTATTAAAAACACACAAGAAGTGAACTTTTACATCTACGAAATCTCGTTTGGAAACTAAACAACATGTAAATAGAACCTTTTAATTAGAACTTTTAATTACATGTTAATTACACAGCCATACGATTACGTATAATAAATTTATTCTCATAGTAGCAACATTTTCTTTAATCGGTCATATATTTTTTGTTTTGTATAATATTCAGCTGTGAGTGCTGATCGATAATTAATGTAAAATGCATATTATATGTTCACTTCTTGTACAACTGTTTGTTAATTAAAAACACAAAATGTTAAAACCTGTCGTTCGAAATTTGTTTTGAAACTGCTGTATAGGAATTTTAAGTGATTCAGCCATCACAGACACACTGTGTCTAATACCCCAATTTTAGGCGAGTAATGGATTAGTTCCGTCTATTATAATAATGATTAGGTCCAATGATTTCTCTATACATATATGTCAGTCAGTGAGATCAGTATTTTTTTTTAATATATGATAGTTTATTATAGAAGTAGGCGATACGTACACATGTATGTGTACAAAAGCAATAATTCAAAATTTAAATACGACGCTAAAGAGTTAAAACGTCAGTAGATAGATAAACATGTGACAAGGACTTTAACGCATGGTGAACACGATACTAGGTGATACATACATCCATGTATGTATATATATATATATATATATATATATATATATATATATATATATATATATATATATATATATGATGCTATTAAAGTGGAAAATGATTATCTAGGTGTGTTTTACATGACTACTCTATATTCTATATTTAAATTTATTTGGGGTAATCGTTTTCATATAGTGTGGAATGCGGGTGGTTAGCGTTTGACTGGTTTAATTAGCTTTTTAATATTTAATTGTGTTTATGTAGAGGCAATATTATGTCGCTAAATATATAATTAAAATTCATTAGTGTAAGCCGTTGCATTTAATTTAAAATGTGAAATTATGATTCGTTTTGTATTTGGTTTATAGTGTATTTATTGTTACTGCAGTTAGTGATTCCTGTTATGAATTTTTCAAACAGATCGGATTTCTATGATTTGTTTCAGTTCGTTTTTTATTTTTCAATTTAATATTCTTTATAATTATTTCGAACTGAAACCAATTATTTATTGAAACTGATTCAGAAATTTTACTTATTGTTTAATGTGAATATTTTAAAGTCTTAAATAGACAACAATATATTTTTGGATACAATTTATTGTTTTATATCAAAAATATTTCTAGTGTTTTGAAAATCAGTGACATGAAAATAGTTGTTTTCCAGTTCCCTCTTGGTTAGTGTCCAGTTAATCTTAATAGTTGTTTTCCAATTCTCTCTCAGAATCATTTTAATTTGAAATTAAAATAAAATGTATGTAAGGTGAGCAAAATATGTAAAAAATAGTTAAAATTTATAGATACGTTTAAGTATTAGGTGTAAAAATTAGTTTAATGCCTTTAAATTGTATCAATCATAATTTTGTTTTAAATTATAATATTTTCTTGTCGTTTTAGAATTTTTAAGTGCCAGTTTTAACTTTTAAAAACATTATTTACCGTGGTCAAGTAGTGGGAATATCCTCATAAAACAGTAGTGAACACGATGTCGTCTGAAATTTATTTTTTTTGTTGGGGATTCTATTGAGGAAAAAGCTTTGTATCTTCTGTCACAAATAATAATCTTTTATTTTATTAAGAAAAACAGTGCTTAGAATCTCTTTTTGATTTCTTTCTAAATTTTAATAGAAATTTAATTTAAAAATCAAGCTATACAAAATTTCAATATAATTATCTTATTACAAAAATATTTCTAAATTAGTTATTAAGCATACAAATTAATTCAGTGCCTTTAAATTGAATCAATCGTAACTTTGTTTTAAATTAAAATATTTTCTTGACGTTTTAGGATTTTGAAATGCTAATTTTAAAATTTTAAAAATATTATACATCTTAACCTAGCAGTGTGAATAACTTCACAAAATAGTAGTAAACACGATGGCATCCGAAAAGCAGCATATTAAATATTTCATACTTTTTACATTCCAGCTAAAAAATGTGTTGCCAAAGCTGTGGGAAAGCTGTGTTTAGCTTTGACTGAAGGTATTGTGATGCATAAAACATACAAAAAAATGCTAAAACAGTGAAAGAGATTCGAAAATGCATTACGACATCATAATTTTTTTCTACAAGGAATTTGTCATTTACGCGACAAATGGAGAAGAGTTATATCAAATAATAAGAAATATTTTGGGGGTTGAAATATATTCAATTTTTCCGTAAATATTCATTTTCTATAAAAATATACACTGAATTAATTTGTATATCTAATAAAAAAAACAGCTCTCCTAGTAATGTAATACATTTCTTCCTCTTATAATGATTTATATATATATATATATATATATATATTCATTAAGTATTATCTCATTGTATTGATTAAATACTAAAAATTGATAAAATAACCTATGATTGATAAATTTTAGACACTAATGTAATAGATAATTTGTTTTTGAAGTCTTCCCTAGTAAGCTTCAACCCTATATGAACCATATAATGAACATATAAATTCACCTTATATGAACCATGTATGGTTTGTATAAAGTGAGGATAATGGTCACTATCATCCATACATGGCCGTTAAGCTTACAAAATGTGACCTTATTTATCGTGTAAAGATCATAGAAAGTTTCTTAATATGCCTTATAAAATTAATATAAAGTATATATAAGGTGCCAATATAAAGATTTTGATTTTTTATATGGATTGTATAAGGAATATACAATCAAATATACAACAAATAAGTATAAGTTTGCGAATTAGTAGGGTAGTTACAGCCTGAATTATCTTTATTTGATTACTAGTCTTTTTGCTTAAAAGATTATCAAATTATCCTTCTTTTTTGACTCAGTCTTATATTTAAATTCAATATTATTATTACAACTGACCAAAATGTATTTTATTCTTTTATTTCACAAAAAAAAAACACTTTATTTTGGACATAATTGTTTAATCTCGGATAACAAATCATTACGTACTAATATTTTTTTATAATAGGCATTCGTATTCTATCAATAAAAAAAATTTAATGTGTTTTTTGTTGATCTATATATAAGTTCATTTTATTTATTTTCTGCAACATAATATGAAACAAAATTCTTGAATTTCAAAAAAAAAACATAATAGTTTTTGTATTTATTTTAAAAATATTCGAACGACAAGCTGAAAAGTTTCAGTTCTCAGAAATTTACAGAACAAATTTACCAGTTTTAAATAAGACTGTCATATTTTCATATCGTATCTCGAATTTATATTTCATTAAACTTTTTTTATATGTGATAATTATAAATTTAAACTGGTTATATCGTCTTTTACCTCGTAATATCTGCATATTTCAATTATCGCTTTCTTTCAACTTATATGCATATATTTATACATAACTGTTATATATATATATACATCCGTGCCTATCTGTACGTGTGTTCATACGAATTTGGTGTCTCTATATCCAAAGAATGTGAATAAGATCTAAGTAATAACATGATGGGGTGACGGCCTCAGGTGTCGGGACAACTGTTCGAAATGCAATAAAATACACGTTAAATGGCCAACTGGTAACACGTTTACAGTCGATAATGCCAGTTTCTATTCGATTACAACGCATGCTTATTGGATTTCAGTACGTTTAACACCTGGGGGTTGATTGCGATGCCATCTTGCGATAACATTAACTGCTTATCTGCTCTTCCTTTCGACGGCCGATGCACTTTTCTTTTCTGTTCAGCGATTAGTAGTATAAAGTAGCTAGTTCAATTTGTATGGAATAATTTGATTATAGTACGATTTTTATTTCATCATTATCTATCATTATATATATATATATATATATATATATATATCGATTTGATTTTTTATGCTATGTACAGAGCAGTGTTTTTATTTTAAATTGAAAATTTATTTTAAATAAAATATATTAATTTCAGATGTAACTATATATGAATAGGTATGTTTAATACGTGCTTAATACTAAAAAAATACTTTGCACACACACACACACACACACGCACGCATAGAACCAAATGTGTAAATCGCTGTGAGCATCACTGCCATAACTGAATATGTTTGCCAATGATAAATATTTTTATGCTCAGTAAAATTCCTTTTCGTTATTTTCACTAACATCTCAGCTACTAAACTCAACATCTTTAAAAAGCTCGTTATTATACCATACTATACATATTTTAAATTACAGAAAGTTTTGTGCTCAGTACTTTCCATGAATGTTGACCTCTGAAATGAAATTCAAAGGGTTTCATATTCTCGAAGATAATCTGCAGGCAATGATTTTTTGTTTCTTGTAGTTAACGAAGAAGGGAATCTGGTTGCATCATTTTAACACCAAGAACAGCGACAATCAGTGAAATATTCTCATGACATGCAATCGAAACAAGATTAAAGATCAGGTATCTTATAGCAAGTTTATATAAACAACCTTCTAGACTGAATATCGCGTTTATTTAGTGATTTTTTTGAAAAAAGGGCCAACTATGAACTTGCAACGGTACGTTCAACCTTCAACAAAATGAAGAAGTTTGTTTATTGCATACTATGTCACTGGAACTGCACACCAGGATAGTGCATGAACATAAACCTTTAAAATTCACACAGGAATTCCTAGAAATAATCAAAGTTTATTTTATCTCAACCACTTATTACATAGCATTTGGCTTACGCTTATTTCAGCACTAAAACATGATGTTAAAAAAGAGAATTTTAATACTGATAACTAAGAATACCGTGAAGAATTAGCTAAAGAAATTAACACCAGATTTCTTTACTATCGGATGTAATAATAATAATGATGATTATGTTGCAAAGTAAAATGTTTATATTTTAAACCTTTTTCTCAGCAATCTGAATTTGTCAGCTCTTGTGCAAAACTTCTTAATCTCTCCTTATGCGAGGGTGATTTGAAAAGTTCATGGTCTAACATATAAGTGGCGGTAATATTTTAAAAATTTGTGATACATTACAAAGCGATATCTATCTTATACATAACCTCAAAGCATATAATTAATGTGTCAAGCAGTTTGTTACAAATATCAATTGAAATGAAGCTCTTTTGTACAGTTGTTGAAATGAATAAAGTTAAATATCGTGCGGTGATAAAGTTTTTTGTCAAAAAATGCTTAATTTCAACAGAAATCTTTAATGATAAACTTTTGGATCGACTCCATCAAACAATTCGTAAGACAAGAATAAATTTATCAAAAAAAAATATTTTCCATCAGAACAATGCACGTCCCTATACAAGTGTTGTATCCATAGCAAAACTCGCTGAATTGAAATACGACTTGCTACCTTATCCAGCCTAGACTACATATTTAGCCTCCTCAGATTTCCATCTATTTCCAAAACTTAAAAAAAATCCTTGATGGTAGACGATTTTCATCAGATGAAGAACTGATAGCAACAGTTAATCGGTATTTTGTGGACCTCCACGAAAAGAATTTCCTGGACGGCATAAAATCACTGCAGCATCTCTGGATGAATTGGATTGAAGTTCAGGGGGACCATATTGAAAAATAAAAATAATTTAAAAACACAAATTATATTTTTTCATAGTTAGGCTGCGAACTTTTCAAATTACCCTCGTGTTTACACTTCTACTTGACTTATATCTCTTCGAAATTCTTAAACATTATCATATTTAACACTTTATTTTATTGAATGCACATTCTGTATCGTTTATAATTTTACTTTCTCTAAAATAAAAATATTCAGCAAACCTTGACACCGATTTGTTGGTCTTATGATTCATCACTTAATCATTCTTTTGAATATTAAAGAATGACTCAGTCAATAATTTCTTATTTTGTTTATTTTCACGCGATATTTTAATCTGTTATAAATAATAACAGTTACTGACACTTTAATATTAATTGATTTTTTAATTAAATTAGTTTCAAACTTTTCTTATAAATTAACTTACACCTGTCTGCATATTTATTTAAATTAAGGTTCGTCTGAAAAGAAAACATATATGGTTTAAAGGTATATCTTCGTTTTATATTAAAATAAATTCGATCATGACGGATGATTTTTCAAATAAGATAAATCAATACTTGAATGTTCGTGTTTATTTTAACACAAATCATGTTTACAAATTTGTTATTTCAGAGATGTAATTTAGTTTATTATTTTTATTCGAATCGTTTTCATACAGTAAAACAAACCATGAGATAAATTCACTAAATTTGATTAAAAATAAATAGTCAACCGAAATAATAGTTCGTGTAGTGACAATCAATCAAATACAGCTTAGATAGTAAAATTGAAACTGTGTTTTTGACACAGCATGACCACTGTCTAAGGCAGTGCGTTGGAATAACGTATGACATTAAATGAAATAGTGGAACAGTTCAATTATCCACTTATTTTTAGGCTGTATTCAATGTTCTTATATATATATATATATATATATATACATATATACATATATATATATATATATATAGAAAGAGAGAATATTTAACTAAATTAATTATTGAAAAAAATAATATAAAATATGATAAATGAAATATTAATTTTCTTTCAAATCTAAATATGTTTTCTCACATCTTTTTATTTGTTATTTTCATATTTTTAATAACAAATATCCTTCATAATTTAATTATTAATAGTTGAATAATTTTCAGCAAATAATTCAGGTTATGTTTATAAAGTTCTATTAATTGTAAAAATTACAAATAAAATATGATTGGTAATATTTTTAATGAACACAGATTAATCATAAAAATACTTTTTTGTATTTTTTTTAAAAAAAATAACAATATTGAAGTAAGTTTTGTGCATACATACAACAAATGAAAAATAAAATTTAGTAATTTTAATCAAATACAATTATCAGAGCTGTAGTTTATAATACTCTGGCTAAATTTGCTTTCATGAATGATTAAACTTCTTTATAAACCACACACTGTTTCTTTATGACCAAAAATATTTCATAATTGAAAAGTAATCTTTTTGATTTTGCTTGGGTATATTTCGATGGCAATTCCATCAAGTGTGTATATATATTTGGTGTGCAAATTAATTCGTTGCCTTTTTTGTAGAAAACGAATATTTGCGGAAAAATAGAATACTTTTCAATCCTCAAATTATCTCTTATTATTTTGTATAACTTTGTTCCATCTGTCAGATGACTGACGAATCCCTTGTCGAAATAATGCTGGTGGTTTTGAGTCAATAAATTCCTAATACATTTTCTGACCTCTTCCAATATTCTAGCATTTTTGCGTGTTTTATGTGTCATAACACCTTCTCCCAAAGTTGAACAAATCATTCCTGAATCTTCGACAGCATTTTATTTCAATTGAAATTCGAAAAGTATGCAATGCCTCTCTAGCATTTTCATAATGTTTCCTATATATATATATATATATATATATATATATATAAAGATTTAAAAATATATACTAGAAATACTCTTTTAATAAGATAATATCTCTTTTATTCGCCTGAACAGAATTCTTTTTAAATTTCTCATCAAAAAGGTCATAGAATCATTCGTCATAGTTTTTTTTACTATTTATTGGTAATGATAATGATTTGATATTTTCAAGTATTATTTTAATCTGTTTATCTTTATTAAATAAAATAAGTACCAAAAAAATTGCCTAGTTTTTAAAAATAAAACATAATTAATGTATTGATCCATTAGGGTTCTTTCAGGTTTTTTATGGTCTCTTATTTGGTTCTCTATGTATTAAACTTTAAATTTGTTGCAAACTCTTTTACCAAACAATTTTAATAATTCATATCTACACTTTCAATAAAATTTAGAACATTACATATATACATACTTGGACAGTTTGTTTCAAAAAAAATATTTTTTACCACGACAATTCTGTCAAAATAGTATAAATGAAACGGTTATTATATTGCTTTCCTCTGTTTTCATATGAATTCGTTTTTCTTAAGACCTATTTCGACCTGTAACCACAACCCATTTGTGTATTATTAATCAAATGTAGGATATTAGTAAAAAATATGATTAAGTGGGAGCCTCTGATAATATCTTTTTACTGTACATTGAGAAAGAGCAAACAAAATCCACTTGTCAATATATGGAACAAAGAGAATTATTAAAAAGATTATTTCTATTTCATAGAAATTAAAAAATATAGAACAGATTAAAAACATATCTATATTAAGTTTTGACTCCTTACTATCTTTAGAGTATCAATTTTTAGAATGAAATGCTACAGTTATAAATTATTTCTACACTTTTTTCTCTTCCTTTAATTTGAACTTATTTTGTATTCCACTACTTACGTATATACAATATAATCCTATATATACTCGTAATACCAAATCCATCAAGTTTTTTAAATCTTATTTCAGATATTCTTAAGATATTTAATGTTAGACCCTTCATTTTCATCTCCTGAGATTTAATAATATAATTTACAATATATTAATGTAAATGATAATATTTGAGTAATAAATACAGTTAGACTCGACGTATATATTAAATTGTAATATAATTATAGTTAAAGAAGAGCAACGATTGAAAAACTCTAATAAAAATATTTAGAGGAAAGAAGAAAATACAAATTTAGTTTAATATATATTTATATTGTTTCACGGTATTGATCATGATCAGTATTTAATCATAGAATAACTTCTATTACTTCTTAAAGAAAAAATGGTTATCTAATTAAAATTAAAATAAGTTATAAAAGTGAATCGAAACATATTCATTTTTTAGTAAAGGCTATAGTGTCTAGAAAGAATCATCTCTAGTTTTAAATTCATTATCTGATCAGTATAATTTTAAACAATAGATTTAAAAGGTTAATCAGTAATAGATGAAGTTCTTATTACTTTTGGAAATATGTTTTTTTCTGATTCACTGTTGAAAAGAGATGTACTTCAATAATTAATAATATCTAATAAGTTCTAATAAGTAATATCTAATAAGTATCTAATAAGTTCTAGATTTTTTAAAAAAATCTGAATCATAAATAGTAATAATTTGTATATTATTTGCATACAATAATTACCAATAATTTAAAAAAAATAGTCAATGCACTGTTTCTTATTTATATGTTTATTTTCATTTTCTGACTTAAATAGTCGGATGAGAACATGTTTTAAAATTTTTAAGTATACCAGGGAGATCTACCCCTACTCTCTACGCTCGTTGACTCCCGAGGAGCTCCGCCCCATGTCACTTTGCTTGCTACCTCGACTGTCTTCGCTCGTATCGCATATATTCGTTTATTATCGTAATATATATATATATATATATATATATATATATATGTTAATACTCAAATGTCTATATAATCATTCACAGATATATATAGAAACGTTGAATGCTAGTGAGTATCTTCCTCTTAGAAATATATAACAACGTAGTTGTTTTATAAAGTTGCACATTTTATTGTAGTTATGATACTAAAATTATAATTTTTCGAAAAAAATTCGTGTAACTTCGGGTGTCATTGTTAATTATAAATTAATATCAAATGTTTCCACATTTTTTTAACAGTTATTTGTCCATTTTTAAGATTTTACAGAAATTATACACACATATATATATATATATATATATATATATATATATATATATATATATGTATATATATATGATTACATAAACGTTTCTATAATAAAATTCTACCTTATCTTGTTTTCATTAGATACAAAATTCTTTTTAGAGTCAATATAGAATGTAAATGAGAACTATCTAGTAACTATCGTTCGTTAAATAGAGATTTTTTTTGTAAAATAGTTCGTTATATGAAGATTTCACTTTATAGATAAAATATTTTAAAAAATATAAGCAAGATTCAAATTTAACATATATATTAAATATATGGAAAAATTCAACAAAAGTCGATAGAACGCAGTAGAATAAAAAAAAATACAAGTTTTTTTCGTTTTTATGGTCGAAACTTATTTGACTTACTGTAACTGTAAAGGAAATTAAGCAGATCGTGCGGAAAATTCGCACGGACTGCACAGGGAAAAATACAACGGACATACACATAAATTGAGTTTACACAACGCTGGGCACTTTCTGCCACGGACACTTGTTCTTCGTATTCTTCTCGGAACATATAGCGACGCGTCTGGTGGCATTTTACGATGGAATTGAGTGCCAGCGTAGTTTCGACATTTTTTTATATATGTCTGAATTTTGAAGAAGAATATATATATATATATATATATACACACATTCTTTTTTATATATGATTGCAAAGAATAAATCTGAAACGTTTTTTTTGTCAATCTTTGACAAAAGCTGAAAAATTGAAATAAATATATCTTTTTCAAGATTGATTTTATATTTTTTGTCGAATGGGTTCTTCCACATTGAAAAACAACAAACATTTGATTTGAAGTCCATCAAATTTTTGAATATTTATCTCAGTATAAAATATAGGAATATATAAGAAAAAATATTATTTTTGCTATCTATATATTTTATATATATATATATATATATATATGTATATATATATATATATATATATATATATACATATATGAATGAAATTGGGCATAGAATTAAAAATTCAGACACAATATTTTCATTGGAAAAATAATTCTTTATAAAATCAATATGCAATGTTATACAGACCGTTTTTTTGACAAAAAAAAACACATTTCTTTAATTTTATATATATATATATATATATATATACACAAATACAGACAGAAAGAAAAAAACAATAAATGATTCAAATATAATCTTATTTATTCATGTCAAGAACAGTATTTAAAAAAATTGTATATACATACATACAGAAAAAACTATATAATCAGACCTATCATTGTTTTTTGTGTATAATTTTGATTTTATTAATGTATATATATATAGAGAGAGAGAGAGAGAGAGACCAAATAATTTCTATTAGTATGTCTTTATTATTTTTCTCTAGATTTTATAATAAGCTTTATCTCTTAATAGTAATAAAAATGTTTCATGCGATTCATAAATCTCAATTTAATTAATATCTATTTTTAATTGTGGATATCTTAAATATTACGTTCGCATTAAATTCATAAAAAATAAAAATTAAATTCTAATGAAATATATAAACGGTATAAAAATAAAAAAAAAATAAAGGACGGAATTTATTTCTTATCGAGTATAAATTCATTTTCGTTTGAAAATGTGCTTATAAATTCCAAAGTAGTATGTTAAATTATTTTATTCCATTATGTGTATGTCAGTAATGTTTATTAAAAATGTCATATCCTGAAGTACATACATTTTTGTCACGTTACAGACAACAAAGTTCATTTTTGCTGGAGTTAATTGTGTCTGTCGCTTCACACATCACCCTTGTATTACGATATACCCCAATACAAAATCAATATCAATATAGTTAATTAACCCTTATCGCGACGAATAGGTCACAAAAAATAATGTAATGAAAACCAAATGGTGTAAAAGATCGTTTCAGACCATTTACGATTCTGACATTTGGTTATGGAAGCGGGATGAACGCGGCGTAACTACACAATATCAACTACCAGAAATGCTCTCTAGGAAAAAACACCCCTAAGTACATACATAATATAGGAGCGTAGTAGAAGCCACGGCGTCTAATTTTCACGTTTCGAACTAGACACTTAAAATAACACACCATAAGGGTGTGTTTGTTACGACGCTAATGTTATTGTTCATCGAATATATTTTGTACTGCTTTTTTTCTATATAGGATGTAGTAGTTGTTAAAAGAGGAACTCGATGTTATTGTCAATGATGGCAATAAAAATGTTTTGCATGACACGACATAATTTGAATTGGTCAAAAAGATTAATGCCGAGATATACTCGATATATACACTCGACGCTGTATGTGATAGTGTTCTTCATTACATTTACAATTTAGGGTAGATGTTTACAGATATGTATCGTTTTTCCCTTTAAAATTTAATTTCTTTTATTTTCAAGTACTTCATTTGATTAGCTTGCATACACATATACATACATACATATATATATATATATATATATATATATATATATATATATATGCATATACATATACATACATAAAGAGTTCTAATTTCACTTGTTTTATCCATTTTATAAATTAGTTTATTTTCCGTCTAAATAAATCCCATGCTTTTAAGCTGTTTCTTCATATAAGTCAACTATATATCAATTATTAAATAAGTTAAGCTTAGCCTTGAAATCGGATTGAATTAAGAACCAGTATTTATTAAACAAATTCATTACGTTTTTGGAGATTTTAAAATAAATCTTATATTACTTAGCAACGTTATTATTTTAATATTTGGAATTTCTCCTCTCATTTCCTAGTCTTAAATATTAGTCTTGATTTTCATCACTTATTCACATAAAATTATCGTATGAATTGAAAAATAGTTATATATATATATATATATAGGTAACCTCTGTATAACACGGTTTTGCCTTATCACGATTCGAGAATTGGTGGAAATTCCCGTACAACACAGCATTTCTACAACACGGTTTCACTCAAAAATGGTTTGAGAATTGGGAAAATTTGGTAGAAATGGCATCTGAGATAAACCAAATTAATTCAGATTGCAATAGCAATACACGTGGAAGCGTAGAAGTTCAAAATTTTATCCCAAAAGGCATACAGGAAAGCATAAACTTAGCCGAACAATTGGTGTTTTATTTTCTAAACGCAGATCATTCCACTGAATGAAGCCTAAAATTTAAGAGAGAACTTCACAACTACTTAGCTCACACAACGAAATTTATAAAAATTTCTTAGATAAAATCAAACAACAGAAAATTACAGATTTTTTGCAAAAAGTAGAGCATAGAAATTAGGATGTTGCAGAAAAAAGATCAGAAGATGAGGATATATTGCCAGAAAGAAAGATCGTTCTAGAAAAATCGTAACTTTGTAATCGAGTGAACCAATGATTTTAAAGTATCATTATCGAATTTAGTATGTCGCTCACTTCGAACACTATCACATAAGTCAAAATCAACACAGGGAAATTTTCTGAACGAATGTTGTCACTTATTGATCTTCAAAATGTCCTCATAGGTATCATATTTTTTTTGTTGCATTAAATCCTGATCGAAAATGAAACAACGTGCAATGACGCATGCGTTCTTCTAAAGGTTGGTTTCCGTCATTTTGTTTTGGGATATTAGAAACATTTTTTTTGTTCAATAAAATAAATCCACAATCTGCTTTACAATATACGACAACAAAACACGTCTTCACATGTCAGAGACTTAAGTTTACCTGAATCTAATATACTAATTAAAAAATAATGATGACTTATGGGCACCTTGATATATATATATATATATATATATATATATATATATATATATATATATATATATAATTCACAATAATTTCAGTACTTACGAAATTTTAATATCTAACTAACTTAAATATCTATATATAAATATTTATATGCATTAAAAACCCGGTTGAAATTAATCTACAACGTGAATCATATCTTCTGAAAATTGTGATCAATCAAAATAAAAAGACATACAAATAATATCTCTAACATTATTTCTGTCTTGAGCATGACTATAACTGTATAGATGTGGGGTCTCGTCATCAGATGAGTGTGAGGCATTACACCCTAATTTAATTCGGCGCATGTTCCATAAACTGCAGCCAAGCTGGCGCGAGATGTCAAATGGTTTGGAAAATTCTCCGGTCCAAAATGATCAACTGCGCTATTGTACTATTATGGATGACAGTTTCGTATCAGCTTTTAGCGCTTCGCGCCTTTGTTAAATTAACAGACAACCGTTTATTATCGACTAGCAATTTCGCACGGCACCTATTTCGTTAATTAAAGTGATATGTTCTCATTTGCATGTCATTTATACCGTATCTGCTTTGCACGTCAACTATTCTAATAACAGGTATAATTTATTCATTAGAAAATACGATTTAAATAACAATGTATATATATATATATATATATATATATATATATAATATTCAATTTTTTGAAACAAACCCCTTAATTTATTACTGTCTAGTTTTGAAAAAATTTCCTTGTGATAATTATTAATATTAGCTTTTATATAAGCAATATTTTCATATTAAACAAGTATTATTTGTGTACTGATTCCATTGATGGAAATATTAAACCAATATTATTTTATTAATATTATAATGATAATAAGAATATCTGAAAGTATATTATAATAACAGTGAAATTTGCAGAAATGTAAATTTATAATTTTTAAATTTGCGTGCCACATACTTTTAATCGAATCGAATTACTTTTTAATCGAAATCACTGATTTCTCTAGAAAAAAATTCCAGTTTATTATTTATAATGTTAATAAAAATAATTACAAGAAATTTTACTGAATAGTCTATCAAATGAATCAAATTAAAAATATTTCTTTAGATATAATTATTGATAATTATATTTTTCTACATTAGATTTACATAAAATCATTATATATCTTATTAATCAAAATATAATATCAACCAATTTAAATTGTGCATGTATATGTCTCTCTCTCACTATATATATATATATATATATATATATATATATATATATATAATACAATATGAAAAAGTCTGTTCATTTCAGAAAACATTGAAACATTTCCAACAAAAATAAATATGAACTACTAGAAACATTACAATATTTTTATGCTAAATATATATATTTCATATTCAACTGACCCTTTTTGCATAAATATGACCATTTATATAAAATATATATAAGAGAAATGAATTTCCGTATCCTTAAGGGATGAATTCTTGTGGCCTTTCGACCATTGCCCGGAGGGCCGTAATCTATGGAGGGACGGCTGACTAAATTGACCACCCTAATGTTACGGTCACATCGCATCCTTATATATATATATAATTTTTTAGTCGATTAGAGATTTTCTGTACAGTTTTTTTTCACTTTTCAATCAATCAGAACAAAAAATATTTAAATGCATTTGTGAAATAAATTTTTTTCTCAATTATATTTTTACAAATTTTTATACTATTATAAATTTTGTAGTTTTGTAATTTTTATTTATTTCTGTTCAAAATAATAATAAGAATAGATACTGTTGTTTTTATAACGTAAAGGTGACAAAAGAATTTGAAAAAATGTATATAAACCAAAATAAAAACGTACAAAATTCATGTGTTAAATATTTTAACAAGAAATGATTTGTTGTCTATGAGAAAATATACATTTTTAAAAATATTTTAGATACAGAGCCAAAACTATTATTATTACATTTCAAATTGGTTTTGTTATAACTTATATTTATTGTATTCATGTCTGCAGTTTCATATATTTTTTATTCAGTATTTTCTAATACATTTAATTTTCATTTTTGTCTATTTTGTATGTATTTAAAAAAATATATCAAAATAGTAATGTTTATAGGTTTATTTGATCAGTAATGCTTGGTATGTCTTAGAAAGTTATTCTCATTGGTACTACAGTAAAAAACAATGTTATTTACAAAGTTTATGATGCTTATTTAATAAAATTATTAAACCAAAATGACTAAGCAGACCAAATAAATAAATGTTCTATCATGATAATATACTTGATCACAATTCTATAATTATTAATAATTTTTAATTATAAATATTGAGTGTACAAATAAATTCAGATCCTTTTTTATAGGCAATGAATGTTTATGGAGGAAAAATGGAAAACATTTCATTCTTCAAATTGTGTACCATTATTTTGTATAAGTTTGCTCCCTCTGTCGGGTATACCTTGTCAAAAAAAGATATCGGATTTGAGTCGATGAACTCGTCAATTCATTTTGGGTCCTTTTCCACTGTTTTAGCATATTTTTCATATTTTATGCATCTCAAAACGTTCCCCTAAGATCAAATAACTCATTCCCTAGACTTTGGTAGCACTTTTCAACTGGAATTTAAAAATTATTCAATGTCTATTGTGTTACTTTTTGAATGCTATCGTATTGATTACTGTTTTGTGATGTTCTGTAAACTGCTTAGTCAACTTATACAGTGTTTTTAAATGATAATGGGACTTGAAAATCCTGAAACGACAAAAAATGCTTTAAACCAATTATAATTCATACAATTTAAAGGCATAGAATTAAATTTTACACCTAATAAAATAGCTATTATCCTGCAACCTAAGTACTCGTGTATTTTAAAACTTGCTAATTCATTTCTATTTCCAAATCCTAACATATCGATGAACTAAAAACACTTTAATATAATAAATAAGTTAGTTAGTCAATTATTTGAAATTTAAGTGTTCGTTGATAACTATAGCTTATAAGTAAATACTAGAAAAAGAAATGGTAGAAACTCTGACTACTATTCATAATTAATACTATAAATATAATTTGTAAAAATAAAAAGTGTTGTTAAAAATGTAATTCGGTAAAATGTAATTACTTTGAAAAGAGACATATTTATCAAAAATATTATAAAAAATTTTAGTTTTCCATTTACCTTTTTCTGTAACTTTTAAGAACTTAAGAAATATATTTAAAAAAGTTAAATAATTTTTTATACTCTAATATATATATATATATATATATATATATATATATATATATATATGTAGAGAGAGACAGACAGAGAGAAAGAGAGATTCAATTTAGGCTTCATTAGGCTTATGGCAGTATTAAAAGGGAGCGCAAGGGTTAAGAAAAGTCATGTTATTTTTTATTTAGTATTTCAGTTCAATTCAATACTAAAATACAATTGAACTAAAATGGAAGACAATATGTTTTTAAAATTTTTGCGTTTTTTGTAATACCTTCGTGTGTAAGCTAAAGTTGAATTACCTTATATGTATATATATATATATATATATATATATATATATATATAAAGCATGTACATAAAAATGACAATTCGATGAATACCAGGAATATAATTAACTGTTTATATATGCGTCATATAATTATATATCAAATAAGCATAAGTTGAACAGAATATTTGACGTGAAATTAAACGAGCCGTCATATTGCAGTAACAATAAATTAATGCTGGCATCGAACAGGCGAACCTTGTGACATGAAAACTGATCGTCCCAATCCATTTCTTCAAAAATTACCATCAAACATTTGTGACATTACATGCAACAAGAAACCGAATTACCTGTTTCGCAACAAAGTAGATATATATTGTAGAGGATTCTAGTCACTGAATTCATTGATTATACATGTGTGTGTCTTATTTTCTTGCTGACGAGAAATAAAATGTTTAATTATTTATACACGGAAGAAAGAGAATTTATACTTGACAGTTTTATTTAAAAAAACATTAAAAATAAGACATATTCAGTATTTCTAATGTGTTTTTTTTATTTAATATTGGAGTATTATATATCCTCACGAAGGTAATTGCATGACAAAGTGTGAAAAAATTTAATAAAATATTTTATAAATTAAATAGTTCTTAAAAACCTGTCATAAATGAATTCTTTTTTCATATAATACAAAAAAACTACAATTTTTTTTTACTAAAACTAACCAATAATTGATTATTGATCATTTTTATTACTGCTTTTGTACAAGATGATGACAATTCCATCATCTCCAAAGGTTTAAGTTAAAAAAATGAGCAAATCAACAATCAAAATGATTAAAAATATTTTTTTAAATATTTTTGATCTAAAAACTCTTTGTGGTTAGTAGGATGAAAAAAGAATTCGTTTTTGAAACTGAATGTAACCACGGGGTCAGAATTGTCTTATGAGATCTAAATACTTACGTAGGTCGTTTGATAAGTATGGTAAAAAAGCAGGTTAATACCATTTTTTGGAAAAAAATGATTTTATTCTCAACATAGTCATTGAGGGCTATACACTTAGTACAGCGAGTCTGCAAAATACACAATGACGGCGGAGATGATATCCTCATTCGACGAGAATTTCTTCCCAGCAAGCCAAATTTTCAAGTTTGCGAAGATAAAGAATTCGCATGGGGTCAAATTCAGAGAATGAGGTGCATAAGGAATCAATTCCAAACCTAATTCGTGCAATTTTACAATTGCGACGGTCGATTTATAAAACGGCACGTTGTCCTGGTGAAAAGGACTTTTTTGTGCGGTAATCTTGATTGTTTTTTCCAAAGAACAGTAGCCATCACCTTCTCACCCAACAAAATGGTCTTGGCCTTCTTCAGTGCACTTTTACCAGTCGTTGTCCACTGCTTTAAATCCAGCTTCCACTCAGGTGTGTAGTGATGGATCCATGTTTCATCCACGGTAACGAATCGATGCAAAAAGACCTGTTTATTTTTCCCATTTTTGTATCAACTGCTACACTGCTTGCTTCAAACATCTGTAGAACGTGTTACGCGTCACGTCTGGTTAAATTTTCCCCTATGCTAGTTTGAAAAGTGACCCTTGATTAACCGTGATATGACCAAATGAATAGTGGTGCCACATCATAGAAATTTACCAAACTTATCAAACGACACACGTACTCGTACAATAACTTTATATCAAACAAATTAATGAATTTTTTGTACCACCATTTATTCATATTTAAGTAATAATATTTTTTTATATATTAACATATTAAAATAATTAATAATGCTTTTTGATACTTTAACAAAAAACATCTGGAGTATGTTCTAATAAATATGACCATAGTGTTTGTATTGAAAGAGAAAATATATTAATAATTTCAGGAGGAATTCATTACAATGACTATAGAAATCTTAAAAATGTATCAAAAATTAATGAGACAGAGGCTAGAATTACTTAACTGATGTAGACCGTAACTCCTTCTTGTAAAAATCCTACCTCATAATCCTACTGAAATAACTATCCTAGACGAACTACAAATGTTGAAGGAACTTAAGTATTCACTCAAACTCTTCTTTTTCAAATCAAACATATACCAACTGATTTCCATTTTTTAAAACGTATCGATAATTATTACACAAAAATAAAAATGTAATTAAAAATGATAGAGTATTTATGGTAACTGAAACCCAAAAACGAATAATTTTTCAAGAATAAAGTGTATATACTCAAACATTATTAAGACATTTTTATTTAGAACAAAAAAATTATATTTATTTAGTAAATCACTATTAAAAAAATATAGTTTCTTTATTTTCTCTGAAAGTTCAAAATTTTATATTAACAACCTGATAGCAGTTTTGTCTTCTTCTCTTAATAGATTCTTTAATTTTACAAATATTTATTCCTTGTCTCTGTAAAACACAAAAAATGTTTCATTAAATATAATCAGAAATTGATTGTTGATAATTTTTGATTAATACTTGTATACATTTCTGTAATGTTGCCAAATTCCTCAGTGTGATAAAATAGAAAAGGTGTATTTAAAAGATTCCTTATAAAAAATGTCTTGGTAAATTTATTTTTAAATTGATTGATTAATCATTATTATTTATAAGAAATCTTTCTATAAATAAAAATTAGTCCTCCTCCTTCTCTATGATTGATTTTTATTCGTGTTCCGATTGGGTGACTGAGATTACGCAATCTCTGTTCTGATTGGTTGATATCAGTCTAATGATCAGTGTTCTGTTTAACGGTGTATAACGAAAAATAGTATACGATTTCAGTGTAAAACTCATAAGAAATTTATTCAAAATATTATATTCACTGAAGCTGTGGAGTAAAAAAAATTATTACAGATTTCAATATTGTATTTTATTATGTTAATTTTTATAAACTTTTTCAATGAAAATTTTTACGCGGATTATTTGTGTGTATAATTTGTTAATTTCTATTACTTGTTAAGGTGAGGGGAACTTTAGAGAGTGGGGGAAAACCTCCCAGGGTTTGGTGAGCACAGCGAGCATGGTAGTGGATGCCTCTAGTAATAATGAAAATATTTTATTTAAAAATAATATTTACTCTACAATAGCGAATTCAACGAATCGTGCTCTACTAATCAGAAATCTAAATGTCATCTAAAATTTGATCGTCATCTATTTAACTTATCTGTAGAAAATTTATGTGGATCAAATTATACATCAGATATAACTGAAATGAGGTCTACGATCATTTTTGTGCGAGGGTGACATCTTGTGCATGGTTCCACCATTATATCAACAAAAATATACATATATAAATGTATACAGAAATGAATCGGCGTATTATTATCTGATTAAAACAGCTTCGGAAACATTCCTACTATTAGATATATCTGTTTCAATATGAAACATAGATTAATTCTTCTAATGTCGAAAAGAGATACCATTATCGACGTTACATAACTTACATAATCGTCGGAATTTCTGTTATGAAAATTATCGTGGAAAACGTTCGGTTATATATGGATATTTTAAAACATTTATGACAATGTAATTTACGATTCGCTCATTTTGACGTTAATATGGAATTCGTATTTATGAATTATATTATTTATTCATTCTCTGATTTCATATTATTGTCGATTCAATCTTGTCTAGTAAAATAATATTTCATTTACATCTTTGTCATTTATTTATTTTTATATACATATGTATATGCACATACACACTCATATAAAGATATGGGGTATGTTTCAAAAGTTCTATGACTGACATAAAAAGGAGATATATTTTATTATTTTTAAATTACCATAATCAAACCTTCATTATTTTAACATAGTTTTCAAGTAAGAGCTTTAGTTCTCACTTGACAAATATGTCTATATGTGTCTTCTGCTCTTTAGTCATAATTCGAATTGTTAAAATGATCGAAATCGCTTCATTATTTCTGATACATCTCCTTTCTCTTAGATCAACTTTCAATTTGGGAAACAAAAAGTAATATTTATAAATATATATATATATACAAAAATATATATAAATAATAAATAAATCAAGACTATAAGATGAATGTTCAGTCTCTGTGAAACTAACTTTCATTAAAACTGATTCTTTGAGGCTTGAATTTATTCAAAAAATAAGAATATTGGGTTTAATTTATAATAGCATTACTTTCTTGAAAGTTATTATTGAATTCTTTCGCACTCTCAAAAGAGTATCAACATCACTTATTACTTTTTTGAATCACTTTCTTTTCTTACAAGAATCTTTGACTAATTGTGATATTTCATGAATTTAGGATCATTACAGATAGTTAGTTCTGTACCACTTAAAACAACTAGGAAAATTAAAAAAGAGAAAAATGTGTATGAATT
The DNA here is from genome assembly GCA_034766995.1 of Acanthacorydalis orientalis. NCBI lineage: Eukaryota > Metazoa > Arthropoda > Insecta > Megaloptera > Corydalidae > Acanthacorydalis > Acanthacorydalis orientalis. Next base: position 5,290,554 of record CM068317.1, on the reverse strand, counting down.
TGAAGGTCATAAACTTCAATTTTTTTTTAACCAACCGAATGTTTTTGTTTGTAAATAATATGAATTTTTATCTTACATAACTAGTTTTAGCTCTTAGGAAATCTTGATATAGATGTGATAAACGTTTATAATATACACTTATAAAAACAATTATCTAAAACTTCTTATAATTAGAAAAAGGGGCAGAAATTCATCATAGAAGATAAAAATTTGTGTAACTTTCAAGGAACAAGGTCATCAACACAATATGTCAGATAATCATTTCTATAAAAATTAACTTACATTAATAATTAATAAATTGGAAAATAAAAGAATTTTCGAAAATACAATATTTTATCACAGGTGACTAATCAATTCGAAAAGTAAAAGATGTATCTTCGATGGTAGATAATTACCACCGACAGGAAAAGTCAAGAATGTCACTCTACAAAGTGAAGATAATGTTAAATGTTGTTTATATGTAACACTTTTCATTCACTGATATATATAAAGCGATATTTGTTCCAAAAGCAAATAACAATAATAAAACAGCTACCACATTCATCAAACATCATTTATTGTAGCTCTTATCTATTTCCAAAACTAAAAAGTTTTAAATAGACTTGATAAAATGAAACACATAAAAATATATACATCAAAGAACATAAAAAACATTTTTATCTAAAAATGTTTCAAAGCATAGAACGAGAGAATGAGAATTTGATTGAACTAACAGAAACTACTTTGAAGAGTCACTATTTAAATCTTGTATGTTTCAATAATGAAATTTTGATTGGCATAATTTCATTTATTTTTATTTCGTTTCGTGTTACAAATCATCATTTAACATGCAAAAATTTAATATGACATATATAACCTAGGACTGTATTCTATTTTGATCACATTTAGAATAAACTGTGAAAACTGTACTTTAAATCAAATAACATAAATTAACATTTTCAGTATTTTTTTATTGAATGCTTTATAGTCAGTTAAATAACACATTTTATTTTAAATCAAAATTATTTTTGATATAAAATTTTACTGATAGTATAATTAGTTCTTGAGAGATAACTAATACTGCTCATTAATTAAAAAACGAAATACACTTTTCAAACAGCGTTATATATATATATATATATATATATATATATATATATATACGAGGATCATTTAAAAAGATCTCGACCTACCATAAGTGATACATAAAAAATTATGATGATATAGTTGTCCTCAGTTGATTTGAAAAGACAGTTGTTTGTATGACAATCTTTAGGCAGACTGACAACCGCAGACATATATTGTTTCCTTCCTTTCCTATTATTTACCTATTATTTATCTTTTCCTTTCTTTTTCGACTTTTCTATTTGAAGAGGGGTCAAACCAGTCATCTAGGTTTTTGAAATTTTGCCAGATAGTGGATAAAGTGTGATACCAACATTAGGTGCAGTATAAGAAGACCATCAGAAAACATCAAGACAAAAATACCTGTTGTCAGGGCTATAACGTCCCTCGGAACGGTAAATACGTAGAAGATATCAAGCACAATTTCACAGGAAACATCAAATGTTCGATGAAGAAAAACATATAAGTGGCGGTAATATTTAAAATATTCATGAGATATTACAAAGCGAAATCTATCTTATACAAAACCTCGAAGTATATAATTAAGTGTCAAGCAGTTTATTGTAATCCGTTATTGAAATGGATAAAGTTGAACATTGTGCGGTTATAAAGTTTTTTTTATCGAAAAATGCTTAAGCAAACAGACTTTTTAATGAGATGAAAAATGTACTGGGTGATAAGTGCACCTTTGTATACAACCGTAAAGAAATGTGTAACTGAATTTAATGTGGCTGTGCAAGATTAGAAGGTAATCGGTGTAGTAAAAATCCAAAAATTGCAACGACAGAAGAAGTCATCCACAAAATTCACAATATTGTGTTGTAAGTGTCTTACATGAACACATGTATCACATCCTAACTGAGGAGTTAGGTATGAAAAAGGTATCAGCAAGATGGGTGCCACGTTTGTTGACAATTGATCATGAACGCATTCGAGTACAAATTTCTCAAGACAGTTTGGATCGATTTGAGAGGGATTTGACTGACTTTATCCGGTGATTTGTGACTACAGATGAGACTTGAATTCACAATTTTACTCCAGAGTCAGAACAACAATCAAAGCAATAGATCCATGGTGATTCTCGACCACCAAAATAAGCAAAATCAGTTTTATCCGCTGGAAATGTTATGGCTTCAACTTTTTGTGATGCTGAAGAGACCCTGCTAATTGACTAACTTCCAAACGGTCAAACGATGACAAGAGTGTATTATGATAAACTTTTGGTTTGATTCGATTAAACAATTTATGAAACAAGACCAGGTTTATCAAAAAAAATCATTTTCCATCAAAACAATGCACGTACGCATACAAGTATCCATGGAAAAAATTCATTGAATTGAAGTACGACTTTCTGCCCTATCTAGTAAATTCTCCAAATTTGGCCTCCCATATTTCCTGTTTAAAAACTTGCAAATCGCCTACCAACAAGGCATTTTTTATCAGATGAATAACTGAAAACAACAGTGAATCACTATTTTAAGTACTTCCAAGAAAATGAGATTCGGGACGGCATAAAAGTAGTGGAGCATCGCTGAATGAAGTGCATTGAAGTTCAGGGGAACCATATTGAAAAATGAAAGTAATTTAAAAACACAAGTTATATTTTTTCATAATTAGGCTAGTTACTTTTCAAATCGCCCTCGTATTTACAATTCAAGGTTATGTCAGCGCTATGTGCGCTATGGGTATAAGGGCGAAATACAAAGTACTTTAACTTGTGCAGGTGGAGGTGCTTGTCCCCAATGTAATATTGAGGAGAGTGGAAGGCACGATTTGAGCAATAAGTAGTTTACAAGGCAGTTGAGGAGGGAGGTCGGCTCGAGAAACGAGAGAAGCTCGCTACTCTCGATCCACAGCCGTTGATGTGTCTAAATTTTGTCAATCAGGGAAAGGTCTACCCATCACAACGCTAGTAGTTTCGACATCTTATAGCGGTACCACGGGTTAGACGGGTAGCTTTCGTATTTACACTTCTAATTGACTTATGTATCTTAGATTATTATTATATTTAACAAATAATACAATATATATATATATATATATATATATATATATATATATATATATATATACATTGAATGCACATTTTGTATCATTTACAATTTTACTTTCTTTAAAATAAAAATATATTCAGGCCACGAACTTTTCAAATCGCCCTCGTATCTATTGATATATGAGTTTACTATTAACTTTTTTATGACAATGATTTATAAAGCAGTATTTTTCATAAAACTGCATAAGAATTAAAATTATAAAAACATAGACTGACATTTGAACTTTATTATTTGAAAACTTCTTAATTGTAATAACGACAAAGATAATTTATTTGTATGAAACAAAAAAAAAGAAATTAAATAACTTACAATTATGCTCCGTATATAAGTTTTTTTGCTTTCACTTATTATTCTTATAAAATACTAATTACGACTAATATGCAATGTTTGTTATTATCGTGACTTTTCTTGCTAGACGTAACAACTCAATTTGTAACTAATAAAAAAAAAACGTTCTCATTTATAGTTACACGTTAAGTTATCCGTGAGAAAGCAAACAAATGGCAATGTCTCATTATCATTCGTATAATTCTTAATGTATTATCCGGAATCGAATGATACTTCGTATGCAAGAAAATGTCAATAAACAATAATTTCGTAATAATAAATTGATCGATTTTATATCGACATAAATTAAGATTTGTTACGTTCATATTATACAGATTGGATTTCATCAGACAGTTGTGATGTTGAAATAAAAATGACACGGATCAGAAAACGTAACGTGGATGTTACTGCGTTATATACATCACAAGAATATAATAAATTTGATGTGTTTTTTTCCAAATAGCGTATATCAAAAAAGATGTACACTTATATTTTATGTCCTCATTGTATGATAGTTTATTTCCAGTCGAGATTATAATTTTTGTGGATGCAGATGCATCTCGAGTAATACCAGTAAATCATTTAAATCAAGATTAATGCTATGGATATGTTCTGTCAAGGGTTTCCTTGTAAATCTTTGTTAATTGTACTTCATAATCATAACTTCAAATTAATATTTTATATTTGAGTCTAAAACATCAGCTAATAGTATCTTTACAAGTCTTTTTTGTATATTTGGATGCATTCTTGTTTAATGCAAAAATCCTTAGTTAATTAGAATGGAGAAAAAGATTTTTATATCTGTAATACTATGAAAATTAATTTAAATGGTAAAGTTATTTAACTTCATGGCTAAAAAGATTTTTTTGTGAGAGATTTTTGATGGTGCTTTTCATATGATAGAAAAATACCCATAGCGTATCTGTAGTTCCACGAGTCTTTAAGATCCCATAACCAATATGTGTCTTCGGATGTAACTATTTTTGTCGGATTGAAACCAGATTGTTATGATTTTCTTGTTGATATTATCTGGGAAAAATTGTAAAAAAAAACAGATTTCTTCAGAAAAGTCCCAATCCCCAAAAGAAACAAAAAGGATAAGAAAAGGTAGGATCAAAGGAAAGGAGAAGGACAGGAAAGGAATACTAAATTAACAATCGTCGGTCGGTCCGAGGATTTTCGTCATCGTCATTTTTTACTTGCGCATATTCTCAGGTGAAGTAGAACGGTTGTACGAACCTGTTCTTGCGCCTGTGATTTACCACCCTGTTGTACATGGGAATAAACTAAGATTGTCGGAGCCGCTTGATGAGATGGTTACTGAGCAGTTTATGCTTATAGAAGTTCAAGCTCAGTTTGTGAATGAAGTGTATAACAGTATCTAGGTTGACCACTCGATGTAACGTGGCCGTGGGAAAGTAATAGCGTTTGTCTAAAGTCATCTTTAGAGCCTTGTTCTGCACTCTCTGCAGTGTTATTATGTTACCTGGAGAGGTATTCCGCGATATCGGAGCCGCGTATATAATTATAAATCTTATGGTCATCTTGTACATCATTAATTTATTGTCAGTGTCAAGGGTTTTTAGGCCAATAGGCTGTAGAAGTTGCGTATGACCCCGTGCGCTTTTAGGCGTGCAGTCTGCGTGCTGGTGTTGAAGTTTAATTTGCATGATTAGAGAATATAAAGTTCTCAAAAGAATTTAATTAAGTACTTAGTTGTCGCTTAAAACCAAATCAATTTATTTCTATCTACTAAAAAGTAGTTAACCGCTAAATGCATAGTTTTATCTAGTTTAAAATATATCTGAAAAACATTTTTTACTCATTATTATAAGTAGATACTGGCTGGGAAATTAATTAAAAGTTGATATTTTCCACATAATTTTTTGATATAATTTATATTACATGATACATTTTTTTACATAATTGCTCAATAATTGACCCAATTATGTTCTAGAAATGCAACAGTAAGCGGTAAACATCTCTAGTAGCTTATATACTCGTAACAGGACAATTAGCCCCTAGACAATCCTACCCTAGAAATTGACACTCGAAAAAGGACTTTCTTTTTAAAAAAATTAAGGTTAGAATCCAGAAAACAAAAATCGCAATTATTTTCCAACGAATTTAATAATTAATAATTTTTAATTGTTGGTTACGGCCATTCCAATACCAATGTCATGTTTTTCAAAACACTAATGTACAAAAAATATTAATTTTCTTTCCTAAATTTTTGATCAAACTTTTTTAAGGGATTATTAGTTAATTATTTTAGTGAGGTAAGAAATCATCGATATCTAAGGTCATTATCATGTGATTAATGGTTTGTGAAGCGAGTGAAAATTTATTTATGAAGCTGAATTCAGAAACAGTGCTAAAATTATATTGAAATCAGAATTTATTTATCTTTTAAAAAATATGTAAAAATTTATATATTGAAATATCTGAAAAATCGACTGTTTTATTTAAAATATTAATAAAATCGTGTTTCATTAATTTTCTTAGGTTTTCTTATTAAAAATGTCATACTTTTAAGCACTTATTTCTAATTTAATTTTTGTACTTCGTTTCTTTGAAGTTTAGCTATAAAACAATATGGTAAATTATTAATTGATAGTATATTATATTGAAACGATTTTTGTAACAATTCAATCGTCTGCAAAATAATTGAATACAAATCTAATCAAATATTCAACACGGTGTAAATATACGTGTAATCCTAATAAATAAATCCATCGAAACGAACGAACAATGTTCCCCTTATCTTCGATCGTTCAGAGAAACACCTTCGTTATGAGTCACAATAAAAAATTAACCAGAAAAATAATCCGATCCAATTTCAAGAAAAACCGCAACAATAATCTTATTTAAACAATAGTCGCGCGTTCCATCTACCGTTATAAACCGCAAACGACGGCAACAACAATGACAGTGTCGTGACGTCACAATCACGTGACATCTCGTGCCAAGCGTGCTTCGATCATAATTTTTATATCTGTTTCACGTTATTGTTAGGGGTTGAATCAAAGCGTGCCGTGGCAGAAGAGAAACTTTTTTTTTTTGATAAATAATTTGTCATGTGACAGGCGAAATATCATCATAGTAGTTTTCATGCTTTGCTTCAGTCAGCTTTCACGATATTATTAGTTTTTTTTTTATTTTATATACATTTGTACGTCGCCGCCCTCTCTATATTCTCGTAGTGTAGTGGTGGTTGGTAGTAATATTCAAATATGTCCCAAGTTAGTTTTGTAATGCGTACACGATTGCAAATTAAACACATACAAGAAAATTAAAACTGAATAATTTATATATTACACGTGGCCTTTCTCACAATCTCATTATCATACACAGGTATACCATATATATATATATATATATATATCCACACCCAATTACTCTCAGACGTAATGAGACAAAAAAACGTTTTCAATTCAATGATACAAATATATAAAAAGAGAATTCTTTTTTCATTATTTTTCTAATATTCACTGATTGTATGAGCATTAATTTGTTAAAAAAATACACAAATAAAATATACAAATTTGAAAAGCATTTTAGAAGAATGTATTAAATATCGGCCCAAATATGAATCAATTGCAAAAAATTGTTCCCAAAAAATATGAAATAAAACATTTAGTCAATGTATTCTTCAATTGTAGCAAGATGTAATAATTTTATCCTGTTTTAAGCTGCTAAATGATATCAAATGGCATAACAGCACACCTAGTTTGTGAAAACTAAAAAATACTTTCATTTTTTTGAAAAATATGAGAGTGATTTAAAAAGTTTGGCTGTATATAAATCACTACTCACTAAGAGATATCCCGTAGTTGGCAGTGAATGGGTTAAGTACGCTCTTATAACATTGACATTAAAATACTAATACGTAACAATTAGAAATGATCAATAATAATTTATTAAACATTTCTGACCAGAAAACATATCTTTGTGGTTTGTGAGGCGGATAAATAAATCTATTGAGAAAAACCCATATATTTAATGTAGTACGTTTCAAACCAACTACTTTAGATAAAAAACTTAATTAATAATATTTTAAATTCCTATATTTGTAGTAACTAAAGTATTTTTATTACAATTACAATAGATTTTTTCTTCTTTTTTCTCATAAGTAAAATTAAATATGATATTGTTTTGCCTTTTAAAAAATTAAATCGATCTTATAATAAATTCTTCCACATTTTCACTGAAACCCTGTATTATTGAAAATTAACTTTATTAAATCAAATATCTATCTACCTATCATTTTATTTCTCTCTTTCTCTCTCTCTCTCTCTCTCTCTATATATATATATATATATATATATATATATATATATATATATATATATATATATATATATAAATAACAAATAAATTAACAAGGAATATAAAATTCAATTACTAAAATTTAAACTCATCTTTCAAAGAAATAAATCTAAAATATAATGAAACTAAATTTAAAAAAGCATGTGTTATATAACAAAAGGAAAATCATTTAGTATTAACTATTACCATAAACCATAAACAGTATAACCATAAACTATTTAGTATATAGACTTCTATATCATTTTTCGTGTCAACAAAATATTATAGGAAATGTTATTAAAGTGTTATCGAAAGTAAAATAAAGAATCGTTGAAAAATTTGATAAGCTTTGACGTCATATTCAGAAGAGTATTGATGTTGTGTACCCCAGTCAATTTCCGTTTAGTTGTTTAAACATAAACCGAACATCTAGGTACTGCCTTTGTATTTTACTGATAAAAGAAATATGAATATAAAATTTTAGTCGAATGTCCCATTTTTTTATTTACAAATCTTCTTATTTTTTCTTATAATTCAAATATCAGTGAAATAATAAATCTATTCATATAAATAGGATAATACATCAATATAGAAAAAATTATCTTTTATTTAATAGTTATGTAGACAAGTTTTGATTTTAGAACACTATATATATATATATAAATATATATATATATATATTTATTTATTTTTTATATAAAACCATTTAAGCTCGATTATTTAATATTTTTTTAAAAATTATTAATAAGTATTAATATTATGTTTTAAACATATAATTTTAAAACAGAATATGGTATTTCATGCAGGAAAAAATTAAACAATGAAATATTTAGAAGACAAATAAAAGAATATGTGACTAAATAAACTAAAAGAATACATACTCTGGTACAGTATTTGTTTAAATATATATTTTATAATAATATCTTTTGAAAATGTAAATAAAATATATATATTTTTCAATACCTGAATATAAAATAAATATTAATAATTATTTATTTCTGTCGTATTGTATCTTAAATACTTTTAGTTCCAAATATAAAATAAATTTTAGAGTAAAAAATGATAAAATATGATTCTTATTATATATATATATATATATATATATATATATATATATTTATATTAACTAGTAGATAGTTTTCTCTCTGTACTCAACAATAAACTTATACAGAACCAGTGTATCGAATACTATAGTAAATCTATAAAATTTAAAAGATAATAGTTTATGCAAATAGATGTCACTTAAATAAACATCAGGGTAATGAACATCGAGAATAGTTCTTTTTCTAGTCAAATTTTCATACACATAACATGATGTCATTCTTTACGAAATTATTTTTTTGTACTTTTAACTGAAGAAAAAGGTTTTATTGTGTAAGAAAGGAAAACATCTGCATTCATTTTTAAAACGTTTTTAAAAAATTATAAAAAAATATCTTAAAACTAAAAATACTAACGAAATTAAGTGAAAAATAAACATTTTTCCATTAAAATTTAATATAATAGATGATTCTTTGCCCTGCTTGTCTTTTTTATTCGTGGTTTATTTAGTATCGTTTGATTTTTAGTTTTCCTCTATTGATTTCTGTAAATATACCATCCTTTAACAAATTTTAAATATATCTGTGTTATCTAAAATCAACATACGGTACACGTATCGAAACTATTATGTCTACAAATTAATTCGAAGCTTTTTTTATAACAAAATGAATGTTTACAAAAAATTGTAATATATTTTAATCCTCAGAATATCCTCCATTATTTTATATAATTTTTCTGCATCTATCAGGCAAATGGCGAAAAATGGAGTATTTGAGTCAATTAAATCATAATGCATTATGAGACTTTGACCGATTTAACATTTTTTACATATTTCATGCGGTTCCAAATTTAGTCGAATGTCTCATTTTTTATTTACAGATCTTATTTGTTCTAATAATTCTAATATCCGTGAAATATTATATTGAATCTGTTCATATGAATAGGATAATAGATCAATATAGGGGAAATTAGATTTCATTTAATAATTATGTAGCCATGCTTTGATTTTAGCACACTATATACCTTTATTTTTTTATATAAAACAATTTAAATTCGATTATTAAGTCTCTCCTATCTTTAAAATCTTAACAAATCATTCAATCGACTTCGGCAGCATTTTTTTCAACTGAAATTCAAAAAAGAAGGCTGTTAATGGCTTCCTAAATGCTGCTTCTAGGAAGCTATCATGCTCACTACTGTTTTGTGAGGTTATACCAACTTCTTGACCAAGATATTTAGCATTTTTAAATGTTAAGGTTACCATTTCAAAATCCTTAAACGACGATAAAATTTAAAACATAGTAATAATTGATTTAATTTAAAGGAAACAAATTAATTTTACACCTAATATTAGAAAAATAGAAAATAAATTTATTCAAAAGTACGAGAGCATAGGTATAAAAACAATTATAATTTTATAATACAAGATGTTCTTCCTGAATTCATAAATATGTGACAGTTTCTGTTACCTTTGGACTAAACCTAAAATTCACTAGTCTTTATATATACCAAAATAATTCCATCGTAATATTTCACTTTTCTTAGATGTACACTGTTGACTGAGAAGACCAACAAATAATAATCACGTCATAAATTAACAAACGGAGAGGACTGTTCTTGGGGTCTTGCATCCAACAGATACGGCCAGAAATACCAAAACAAAAGACGTACAAATATCTTCAATAAAAAAATCGTAAAATTTCCATAAAACAATTGTTTTTTCGTGTAGACCACCTCTTTGCAACGCCACTCTCCACAATACACTCTACAAGTGGTACGTTAACCATTTCCATTCCTGATCATCAATGATTGGTTGATTGATATCGCGTAGTCTCTGTTCTAATTGGTTGACCAGTGTTTTTTTTCACCGTGTATAACGAAAAAAGTATACGATTTCAAACATTGATCAGAAATTTATTGAAAATATTGTATTCAGTGAAGCTTTAGATTAAAAAAATTCTTACACATTTTAACATTGGAATTTATTGTTAATTTTTATAAAATTTTCCAATAAAAAATTTTCGACTTACATTTTACACAGATTATTTTCGCATATGATTTATTAATTTCACTCATTTATTAAGGAAGCGAGTATTAGTGAGTGGGAGGCAAATCTCCTTCAAGGGTCGTCGAGCGTAGTGAGTAGGAGGCAGAGCCCCCTGGTTTATTAAAAATATATTGTGTGTCATCAAATACATTTTGTCTGTAGATATAAAGAAGATTTTTTGTATACCTTAGTGCACTGAAGATGATGACACCGCCACTGAAATATGCATAATAAACTTTTAAAATGATAAATAATTAAATTTAGAACATTTGTGATTTTTATTACTTTTCTGTGAGAAATAAAAAAATATATGATATATTTTAATTGTCATCAATAAGTGTTCAATACTCTCTTATAATCAACGAATTTAACTTTTTAATTTAAAGTAATTTATATAAGTATGCATGTTTGCTTCTTTAATTCATGTCTTTATAAATGTAGACATAATTTATAAGACAAGACATACATTTATAACGTTCTGCATATTTATATTGATATATATATATATATATATATATATATATATATATATATATATATATATATTACATAGATACAAATGTACGTGAACTAAAAGACAAAATTTAAATCAAAATACCTTCAGTTCGAACTGATTAATCGAACAGATAAACTATAAACGAATTTCCACCCTCGTCTGATAGATAATATCGTGTCGATTCGAAAACGGCTGCTGAAAGTCGTTTTCATTTTTTTCTCATTTTTCAAAATCGTATTAAAGTTAAACGATAGTTTTCATGTCAGATGTATAGCGGGGAAAATGACGAGAGATATTCGTAAAATATTGTCGAAATTTATTGGTTTTGTCACGATATGTATTCATTTGTCGAATGATCGTCGTCCAAAACTAATGACGATTTGATAGACCACTATTAATAGAATACTATTTTGTTTATTATCTGTTCGTTTTTATTGTATGTTGTGTATTTTTTTTATTAATCTGTAGAGTTTTTTCGTCTATACGAAAAGGGATCGATAATGGTTTATTTTATATCATGAACTATAAATATTTTTTTATTATATATTTTGTTTTAAAAAAATAATTTAATAAGTAACAACATCTGTTTTCAATCAATACAAATGCATTAAATAATTGCTATATATTTTTTGTCAACATTTAAATAGTTTTAATCAAATGTTGAAAAATGTCTGCCTAATCAATAAAAAGAAGATAACCAAACTTTTACAATAAAATAATAATAAAATAAATACTATGGATTACTAATATGGATTACTAAATAGTAATCTAATGGATTACTATCTTTGCAGGTTCTTAAAACAATCCCAAAATTTCATAATTTCACTAAATTAAAAAAATACCTTTAGGGATTTAACTGTTATTTAATGGCTTAAACTTAAACCGTGTTTTTTTATGAAAAGAGTTTTAAAAATCTGGAAAATTGAGAATGTCTTATCTTCAGCTGACTCACAACCATACGAAATTGCTAGAACTATTTTAAAACTATCTTAAGTATCACTGCAGCATTTCTGTAAACTAAAAATAACATTTTGTGGATTCTTTGTCATTTTTATGAAGTTTGAAACAAAATTTAATATTAACATGTTCTCCATAATCTATTTTTATTGCTAAATTAAAAAACCTGTCTTCACAAAAATCTTACTTCAATACTAACTAATTGAGCCAAATAAATTGAAACTAGTTACATATTGTAAGGAGGTTTCAACGATTCAGTGTCTTGAATATGTTTGAAATCTTAGAAAAATATTTTTTTATATATATTATTAAAACTTGAAGTTATAAGTGTCATTATCAAAAAGAATTTTATCAAAATTCCAATAATTCCCTGAGATACAACGATTTTAGTGGAAGAGGTGTCAGTGCCTTGGTTTGTTTTTTTTGAAACTGTACTTTTCAAAACGGTGTACATCACATCTCAAAAATTATAGCTTGAAATTTTGACTGAACATTGTTAATAACATTCTCTATTAGGCGACTGGATAATTTTTTGATAAGCTATTCTATTTGTTAATAATAAACAATTATATGAGTCAAAAATCAACTTTTTTAAACGGCTGCCATTTTTGTTATTTTTAAAATTTCAAAGAAGTGTCCGATCTTATCAGATTTCAGGGAATTATTCTGTTTTTGGTGTCATATCAACGCAATTGCTGAAATCGTGTACACCGTTTTTCCATGCAGCTAATGAAGTCCTTTAATTTATTTACAATATCTTCATAGTTTGTAAAAAAAAATAATAAAAAGCTTCATCAAGATATATATTTCATACGCACTAAATTTAAAACCTATATCATTAAAACCACGTCAAAAAAATTTCAAAAATCGTACTACTTTTCGAACGGCAAACTTATGCAAGCCCATTAAACCCCAGTATAGAAGTTCTTTTTCTTTCCATCAGAGGGAGCTTTATGGCAACATTCATTGTACTTTTTGATCACTCCTGATATGTATATGAAACTAGAATTTGAGTCAATTTAAATAAACTGATCTAATCAAAAATCACTTTTTACTACCAATACTTATAAATGTAGAAATATGTAAAACTCTACATAAATCGTCACTTATCATTGTTACCATATGTTCTTATAAAAATAAATCAATTTCGTAAAAGTCATAATCCAGTTAACTGCTATATCAAATAACAAATTAATGTCCCAATTTTTAAAAACCATTGTATTTCCATTGATAAATATTAAAAAAACTGCAAAAAAATTAATCAGATATAACGTTTTATATGACCATTATTGAAATACTGATTTAATTTTAATAATTAACTCATACTTTTAACATAGTCTTTATGCATTTATTTAATAGTTAAAAAAGCAGGTATTAAATAACTTAAAAACTATGATAAATATTTAATTTATAAACAGGTATATATATATATATATATATATATATATATATATATATGTGTGTGTGTGTGTATTTGTGTATGTGTGTTGTATAATATTATACTTATGTACGAATCGATCAATTTCGCATTTACATTTCTAAACAATAATAAAAGTAATCGAAATCGGTAGAAACCATTAAAAAATACACAATCTAATATTAATTTTATGACTTCGAAACAATGGAGCGAACTTCGTCGATATTATATTGATTTAAAGAGGCACACGGTGACGGGAGGCGAATAATAAAATATCAAACGGTTTTATGTAAACACGAAGAGTAGTTTTATTTAAGTTTAACATTTTGTCAACGGGGGCCGCGTATAAAGATTATTATTAGGTGGTGTATGTGTTGTGTGTGTTTTTTGGGGGTGGTATGGGACTAGGAGACGTGCCACCACAACCTCCGTGTCGGTAAAGCAGGTACCTGGCTGCACCACCGATCGTTCGAACGGGTATAATTAAATTACCATATAAATGATTCGTGTGACAAAATTAATAGATGCGGTTTCTACTTCTAGTCATTTTCTATTATTCAACTATGAGTTTTATTCGGCGGTATTGACGAATCGTTCATCTAAATACAGTATTAAGAAAATAATATTAATATATTTTCTTGAAGACATAATTGTTTATTTATTTACATTATTGCTTGTTTCTGTTTGAAAATTTCTACAGATTATTTTCATAATACTTAAATAGTTAGATATTAACTCTATTTATTCAAATCAATTATGTTATACTTCTTCAATTACATCATTAAATAGTATAAAATTAAATGAAATTTTAATTTGTAATCATTTCAGACAAATTTGTTTCACACATGAATTAACATTCCACATGTCATAAAATTATCTTATGTAAACATTCCTAGTTATTAATAATTGTTATTTTGATTCGATAATATGAACATTTATAATAATTATATTCTCTTCAAAGTGAAAATACAAAATATTTCCCATACCTATGCTCTAAGAATGACGATACTTTCGAAATAGAGAAGAAAAATGAACAAAAATCAATAATTAAACATTTTTATAAGCAACTTTCTAAATTTCTTAAAGTGTTGATTCATTTTTGAGAATTAATTTCTACACAGTATAAAAATATATTATATTAGACTTATAAATTCATTCGGTACCTTTTTTATAGAAAATTAATATATGAATACATTTCAGTCTACAAAATATTCCCCATTATTTTGTGTAACTTTGCTCTATCTGTCTGGTAACTAAAGAATCCCTTGTCGAAAAAATGGTAGCTTTAAGTCATACTGAGCTGAACAAATCATTGTTGCGGCTTCGGCAGCATTTTTTTAACTAAAATATAAAAGTACGCAATGCCTAATTTGCTGCTTTTTGAATCCCATTTTGCATTCACTACTATTTTGTGAGGTTATACCAACTGTTTTACTAAGATATTGTTTTTAAATATTAAGATTGGTACTTCAAAACTCTAAAAAGACAAAAAATATTTTAATTTTAAACAGAGTTGTGATTCTTTCAATTTAAAGGCAAAAAAATAATTTTTACAGCGAATAGCTCCTACAAATGATCTATACAGTAAAAGTATAATATTTTTTAGTTCATTATTTTTTATTCATATTTTTCTGTTATATACTACTCTATAAAATATCTTGAAAAATCACAATATTAATTTTTTTGTTATTTCATTAAGCAACTATTAGAATATTAATATCTATTAAATAAATTTAATTTATTTGAATTGATTGAAAGACAAAAATTATACTTTCATAAATGAATTCTTTTTTAACCCCACAAACTGTTCAAAAATACTCAATAAAATATTATTAATCATTTTGTATTTCTGCTCATGTACATTTCCATATCAATATATTAATCTTCAGAGTATTTAAGGACAGCAGTCAGGTTTTTCTATAGCTTAGCTCATGATTAAAAAATAGTTTGTAAGTCTTGTTATTAAATTTTCATATAAATTTCGTTGTTACGATGACTTCACTTGTAATAATTTGATTAATTTAGTTTATTAGAAAATTGAACGCAGTTTTAAGAGTAAATTTGTACATTAGTGGCATGTTTCAGTTAACATGTATGCAGTAGATATAAAAATTAATTCTGTGCCTTTACATTAAATCTGTCATAACTATTTTTTAAATTGAAATATTTTCTCTTTATTTTAGAAACTTAAAACTACATTTAAAAATACTATATATCTTGGTCAAACAGTTGGTATAACCTCACAAAAACTGTATTGAACACGATGATATCCGAAAACCAACATATTAGTTATTGCATATGAATTTCAGTTAAAAAAATGCTTCCAAAATCGCTGGAATGATTTATTTAGCTTTTGATAAAGATGTTGTGACGCATAATATATGCAAAAATGCTAAATCAGAGGAAGAAGTCTGAAAATGTCTTACAACTTCATCGACTTAAAAACACTATCTTTTTTCGACAAGAGATTCGTCAGTTACCCGACAATTGAAGCGGCGTTATACAAAATAATGAGGGATATAATGAGGATTAAAATGTATTCCATTTTTCCATCAACATTCATTTTATAAAAGAAGGTACCAAATTAATTTGTACACTTCATAATTTGAAGCACAAAAACATTTTTTTTTGTTTTGTCGTTAAATTCATAACGCTGGTGAACCTCTGCTATACGTTTAAAGCTGAGAAGACAAATCAAACGATGTAATAGCTTGCATAGTCATAGGATTTTTATTCGATAAAAAATTATCTTAACGACAAACTCTGTAGAAAAAATTATCTGCCCTCAGTACTTCGTTCTAGTTTGAAAAATATAATAATTATTACCAAATCAAATATTACAAAAAATTTGTGTTGTGATGCCAGACTCTAATTAGACATGAATCGAATTTGTTTCTAGTTGTATTAAATCTTAAATATGTACGCTTTAGTATTATATCAATATCAGAAAACTACACATTGAATTTTCTCTTTAATATTATTTAAATTATTACATGATTGGCTATTTTTATTAACACATTCTTGAAATCAGTTCAAACAGATTCAGAATAGAACTAGTTTTTTTTATTTTAAATATCAAATTTGAAATAATTTTTTTATATTTTAATTATTTTAAAACATTTCAATAAAAATACTATCGATATCTGCATAAACGATTACTATTGGTGTACAGAAAATAGTTTCACTTAATTACTATAAGATTAGTAATATGATTTAATTGCGTCATATTTCACTATTTATTACTTAAGTCTTATTATTTCTTAATATATATATATATATATATATATATATATATATATATATATATATATCTTATTATTTAAGTCATAACACTTTTAGAATTGTAGCTAAATTTATTTTTACAAATAACTCTTTACCTCTTCTACAAACTATAAGTGTTTTCTAGTTATAAATATTAAATAATTGTTTATTAATTAAATTTAACATACATTTAGATGATAATTTCATCGTTCTCAAAATGCTCGAGTACAGAAAAATCTTCCTGATTTAAAAGAATCTGATTAAATCTGAAAACCAGATTTTTCTGTTTAACTCTCTGAGAATGAAAGAATTTCTATCGAAAAATGCATAAAAAACGATCAACAATGATCAATGATTAATTATTTAACATTTTTGATCTAAAATTTTTTATTGTATTTGTGGACTGAAAAATCTATTCATAAAAATATTTAAAATATATTAAAATCCAGCCACTATTTTACAAGAAACCAATTTCATTACAACAATATCAGAAATATTTTCTAACCTTTTCACTCCAAACAAATACACACTTCATCTCATACCATACAAAATCCTTTTCTATAACGTCCGACGTATCTTTAAATAAAAATCATATCATATCAACTTTTTTACCATTTTATTGCAATGACAATAAGGCGGCCTTTAGAACTTGTAATATTTATAAGTTTGCTTCACGAACAATAATTAATGGCATTAGGATATACACATTTATAACGAGACGGTTGGAGACATGCTTGGCGTGCAGGGGCGTATTCCCGGAAAACGGCAATTATGTCGTCACGGCGATCGAGGGATTGGCGGGCGGACGGACGGGGAGAAAATAGAAAAGCATCGAGTTGACTGATCATGAATGTAATTTTCAAATACACTATTATTTTGATAATATGTTTTGATTGTTGTTTCAGTGTCGTTAGTATAGCGTGTGTTTCAATTTGAATGTTAATCGAAGAAACGTATATATGCTTGCACTGTTTATCATTTTTATATCATTATTCGGTTAAATTTATGTGAATATTGATACATAATACATATGTATACATATAAATATATATATTGATAATTTCAATTTCAACAAAACAACCTTTAACATTTCTTTATGAGATAAAAACTGATTACAAAGTCAATAAAATTTAGAAAAAAATTAATTACGAGACAATTTGAATAGTTACTACCAGTTTATATGAAATAAATAAATTAACAATACTTCGTTTTACTTAAAAATCATTTAATAATATTCGATAATAAATCATTGTCTAAGTAAATTAATTCTATTTTAGTTTCTCTCTATTTAATTTTTTACAGACAAAATTTTGTGCTAGAACGAAATACATATGTTTTAAAATCTAATTGAAAATTATAATAAAGGTAACCCACCTAATAGAAAAACAGTTTATATACTGTTATTATACAACCGTACGTTATTATACAGTCAAATTGAGTTTATTAGGACACGTATGTCAAATTTAGTCGTGTATATCAATTTAAATCAGAGAAATTTATTTTATAAAGTAATGAACGTACAGGTAGTCATAGAAATCGTCTTCCACTTTACTACAAACTTGTACCTTACACCTAAATTTATGTAAATTATGCCAATTTGTCTATTAATTTACAGACATGAATATGAAATATAATTTTAATATTGTACGAATAAGATTAAATGAAAACAGTAAAAATGGAACGAAATTGGAATCAAACACGAAATTCAACTTGTAGAATACGATTAATATTTTATGGTTGATATTTTAAGCTAGTTAACACGCTTAGTTATTAGGTTTATGTACAATAAGTATCGATTTTGTCTAGGAAATTGTTTTATATCACTTCTGATATTTTGTTTCAAAATAATGTTTACTGTATTTTATTTAAAAATAAGATTTAAGTCGATATAACCTCTCAGTCAGTCTTATTATTATCTGATTTAATTTTATGTTCTTTGTAAAAATTTGTAATTTCATAAATTCATTGCAACAATAAAGAAAACAATAAACTGGTTAAAGAAAACAGTAGGAATAGATAAGTAAGAGGAAATAGAAAAACTTACTTCATAATAAAGATACTGTTGGAAAAAAATATTTATATCAATGAAAAACATCGAATTAACCAATAAAGAGATTAAAAAAGTCAGTTAGACAAAATACAAGGGTAGAGTGATAATTAACCGTGTCTGACAAGAGATAGAACCACTGATACTAACTGTAATATCTTTTAATTCTTTCAAGTTTGGTGGTACATATGTACCACTATTTCTTTACATCAGTTACTTGGTGGTATATTTTTTGTATCAACATTTCGAAGATCTGAAACAATGCAGTCCGCTGATATAATTTCTAAACCACTTTTAAGAGATGGCTTCTAGTAATTCTGTAATCTATCTAATAAATGGCAGCTATTACTTGAAGCTTAGAAGAGTGGAAAAGTTTACTAGACTGTATCAAGGAGTCTGTTAAAAAATGCCTTGCACTTCTAAAGTCTGTATTTAGTAAAATGCAATGTACTTGAAAGAGTTAACAGCATTATCTTTCAAACTACTGCTGTCAAAGATTGAGCACAATACCTTAATTACCTTAGTTGCGACAGTCATTCAAAGTAAAAAACGATTGATCTTTTTTAACTATGTAAAAAATCCCTATTAGTCAGTGATTAGATGTCTGTTTTTGGATGGAAAAACGCATGGAGAAATTTTAGAAAAGTTACATGCTGTGTATCGAGACTCTGTACCTTCTATGATAACCATCAAATATTGGTTCAATGAATTTAAACTTGGTCGTACAAGTGTTTGTGATGAAGAACGTCCAGGTCGCCCAATTGAGGTGACTATTGAAGAGATGATTAGAAAAATCCATAATGATTTTAAATGATCGTAAAATCAAAATGCATGAGATATTTGAGTTAATAGGCATCTCATATAGACATGTGCGGAAAATCTTACATGAATATCTACATGAAAAAGATGTCTGCCAGATGAGTACCGCGTTTTCTCACAGTGGACCAAAAACGCATTCGAATGAACATTTCAAAGGAGTTTTTAACGATTTTTAAACGTAATTGTCATGACTTTTTTCGTTGATATATAACCGTTGATGAGACATGTCTCCATCACCATACGCCTGAAACGAAAGAGTAGTCAAAACAATGAACTTTCCTGGCGAACGTGCATCAAAGAAAGCAAAAGACATTGCATAAATTGGAAAGGTAATGGCAATTGTTTTCTGGGTTGCTCATGGAATATACCTCATCGACTGTCTTGAAAAAAGGAAACAATAACAGGAATCTACTATGTATCCATTATTGGCACAGTTGAATTATGAAATAAAGAAAAAAAGTCTTCATTTGGTAAAGAAAAAAGTGCTCTTCAATCATGACAATGCACTGGCACACAAATCAACATTTTGATGGCAAAATTGTATGAATTGCTTCCACATCCACCATATTCTCCATATTTCGTATCTGGTGACTTTTTCCTGTTTTCAAATTTGAATAAATGGCTCGAAGGTATGGGATTGGAATGAAATTCGGAAGTCATCTCTGCTGTTAATGCCTATTTTGAGAAGTTTGACAAACTGTACTATTCAGAAGGGATAAAAAAATTGGAAATGCATTGAACTTAGTGCATCGAGCTAAAAGGAGATTATTTTGAAAAATAATTTACTCAAAAAAAATATGTTTTCTTGTCAAACACGGGTACTTATTCTATTATATAATTCTACTCCCGTAAAGTTATTAAAATATTTAAGGACATTTTTTTCTATACCTTAGCATTTAGAGGATGACCACAAGACAAGAATTATGACTAAATAAATAAAGTGAATTTATTGATAAAAGGCTTTTTAAAACAAACTTTTGAATCGAACAGAAAATTCAAGTTGTAGAATACGATTTTATATTTTATGGATGATATTTTAAGCTAGTTAGCACGCTTAATTATTAGATTTATGTACATAAAATCTCTGTTTTGTCTAAGAATTTATTTAGACCACTTCTGATATTTTACTTCAAAAGAACGTGTCGTACTTTATTTAGAGATTTGTTTCAAGTCTATTCAAAATGTCAGTCAGTCTTTGTTATGTGTTATAATGTTATGTTCTTTATATAAATTTGTTAGTCACGAATCAATACGAAAATGTATGTAATAGCAAATAGAATATTGCCTTTCTTATTTCATTTAATAAGAAGGGGACTGTAAAGGAAATGAACAATATTATATAAAAAAAACATAGAATTAACTCGTAGAAAAAGTATTAATCAAAATAAATTTATTAAATTTTTAACGATATTTTTATCTATATCTTTTCACTCAGAAAATGGCCACAAAAGAAGAGTTTTTATAATAATTATTTAGTTTTTACTAAATAGATAGAATAAATTCATAGAACAAAATCTTTTTCAAAACAGGCATTTAATCGTTTGTTTTTTCTTCTTCTCGAAGTCACTTTTTTCCCTTTCCTTTTGTCGAAAATAAAATAAAAAATAGTGATCTCAAGGAAAAGAAATAAGTAATTCAAATTCAGGCACACAGGTACGAAACAAATACAAAATTTTAATTCCCATGGATTCTTTTCTTGAGTATATTGTTTGTTTATTCTCCAAATAAAAAAAAAACTGGTGCAGAAATAATTCAAATATACTAGAAAATAATTCGGTATTAAGTTTTTAATGTATTGATGAAAGTTATTGGACATACTTCAACTGAATACCAATATAGAGTTACAAACTACTAATGAAATGATAATTCCTCAACAATAACCACAAATACAATGCACTTATGTGTTCGATAACAATACTTAATAGAATGATAATCGGATTAAAGCTATACTACTCCATACAACACAACTAATGTTCCTCTTCTATTAGTTTTGAATTTACATCTTATAATTAAATATTATACCTTCGGTGTTAATTATCTCGCAAACCGTTTTATTATTAATCAAAATAAATACTTTCATCTATACTATAAAATATTATTTAATTTCTTGTTATAATTTTTTTCAAATTTTATTTATTTTCACCTTTATCAGCATTCTAATATTATTTTTTTATTTTTCATTTTTGTTTTATTGCATCTATATTTATGAGTATACTTTTTCTGCTGTTTCGGGATTTTTTAGTATTCTTTATTAATTTTGTTACAATAAATCCGATATAATATTATTTTTTTGATATGAAGTATTTTTAAAAATGGAAAATAATGAAATCTTAAAAGCTTGTAAATAAAAAAAAATGTTAATATTCTGAGGTGTACAAATTAAATCGATACCTTTTTTATAGAAAAAAATATTTACAAAAAAAATGGAACAGATTTCCATCCTCAAAATATCCCCCATTATTTCGTATAAATTTGCTCCATATGTAGGGTGACTCAAGGACTCCTGATCAAAGAAAAGATGGCGGGTTTGAGTCGATTAATTTGTAATACATTTTTAGATTTCTTTAACTGTTTTAGAAATTTTTGAAAGTTTTATACATCACAACATATTTCATCAAAACTGAATCAATCATTCCTGCAGCTTTAGCAGCATTTTTTATAACTAGAATGCAAAAAGTATGCAATACCTAATACGCTGTATTTTGGACGCCATTGTTTTCACTATTTTGCTGGGTTGTTCCAACTTATTAGCCAAGATACATAATATTTTTGAATTTTTGGTGCGTTGGAAAACGGCTAGAAAATATTTTTATTTGAAACAGAGTTATGATTGATTCAATTTAAAGAGACAAATATTTTTTACACCTAATATTTTACTAAAAAGTACTTCAATAAACAAATATTACATTCGTAAGAAAATAATTTCGGTTTTATTCGGAAAATAATTCTAACTTTAATTTTTTTCATTGAAAGGGTCATTTCATTGTGTTCATGTTAATATCATTTTAAAATGCATTTCTCGGGCTATATTTTGGTAACATCTACTTCGGTTTTATTATTAATTTTGCTTCAAATTGGGCTATTGAATTAAATATGGAAAAATAAAGAAGCACATCTTTTGTATGAGTTCAAAACGGGTGGTAAAGCAATAGAAACTGTTCATAAATTAAACGATTCTTTTGGTGTGGGTACTGTTAAGGAACATAAGATACAATGGTGGTTCCAAAAATTTCGTGCTGGGGACGAAAGTCTTGAAGATGAAGAAGGTCGCGGGCGTTCTCTTTCAGTTCATAACACCCAACTGAAGGAGTTAGTTGAATCAGAACCACGCATTACAATTCGAGAGCTTACAGAATAGTTAGGTATTAGTTATCCAACAGTTCTGGACCACTTAAACTAGTTGAAAAATTAAAAAAGCTTGATAAATGAGTGCCGCACGAACCGAACGAAACCTTTTTGCTTGTAGGCGTTTGTTCTACACTTTTTTACGCAACAGCAATGATCCATTTCTCGATTGCAACGTATGATGAAAATTGGATTCTCTACGACAACAAAAATTGATCTGCACAGTGGCTGGACAAAAATGAATCCCCCAAAGAATTTTGAAAAACCTAAATTACACCAAAAGAAAATTATGGTAATTATTTGGTGGTCTGCCCTCGATATAATTCACTACAATTTTTTGAATCCTGGGGAAATAATAATAAAATTTTTTGAATCCTGGGGAAATAATAGCTGAAAGTACTTGTCAATAAATCTACACGATGCATTAAGAACTGTAACGTCTAGTCCCTGTACTGGTGAATAGAAAAGATCCAATCTTGCTAAACGACAATGTACGACCACACGTCGGACGAATGACTCTCTAAAACTTGAATGAATTGAGATATGAAACATTTCCTCATCCATCACACTCATCAGACATCTCACCAACAGATTATCACTTGTTTAACCATTTCGACAACTTCTTACAGTGTGAGGATTTTTAACAACCAAGTTACTGCCAAAAGTGCAGAGATTTCGAGATTTTATCAACTCCAGAAGTCCGAAATTTTACACCACCGGAATAAATAAACTTATAATTAATTGTCAAGCATGTGTCAATTCTAATGATGCTTATTTCAATAATATTAATTATTAAGTAAGACGAATATTTATGAATTTGAAGGTCATAACCCGCAATTCTTTTTCTACCAACCTAATATAAATTTGAATTTTTCAGTTCCTCTATAATTTTAACCGTTCTAATATTTAGCACCTTTAACAATACGTACTTTACGGATAAGTAAAACCCAATCTTTTAAGTCTAAAACTGATTAATAATAATATTAATATAATTTAGTACATTATATCAGAAATTATGATATTTCTATATTTAAAATTCATCAAATGACAGTACATTGTAAATACGAATATATAGACCGAAAAGATAAAGAACTTATATAATTGTTTAATAAATTGAAACATTTTTTCTATTTCCAATGAAGCCATATTATTCAAAAATATTAATATATTTTTAAATAAGACTCTCTTCGATCGTCAATATATTTTCGACTTATCATTTTATAAATATATAAAACTGATTTGTGATTGAAATATGTACTTGAAAGGTTCATAAGAAATCAAATATTCATTCAGTATAGATACACAAAGAAAAGTTTATAACACGTACATTTATAGTGCGGTAGCTTATCACGATTTAAGAATAATTTCTAAGAGAGTCGTTTATTTATGTATTGCAACGGTAGAGTTGGATAGAACGTTAGTGCAAAGAGAGCCTTTGATCTTCAAACGTTACTTTCCCGGTTACTCTTTGTACATGCATACATACATACTTCATAAACAGTAGATTCGCGGCAATCTAAAGGCTACTTTACAATATTCATAGTGTCTTAGTGTTTTCAGAACAGTCATGATATATACATTCATACATACATCAATATATATATGTATATATACATATGCAGAAAAAGAGGATAGAGAAATGTTCAGCTATAAGTGCTCAATATTTTCAGAAAAAAAACAGGGAATAAAACAAAACAAAACTAATAGGATGTGAAAAACAATTCACAATTGTTGAAGTTGTAAAGAATCTCAAACATATTCACATAAAATCTATTGTCTAGTTTAGTTAATTTACAATATATTTGAATATAATAGACCAAAATGGGTCAAATCAAGGTTATTTAACAGTTAATTTAAATGTATTTTACATAATATTAATAATATACAGTTCAATAAATTTGTAACTTTTCTAATAATCAGTCTTACTTATCTAAAATAATCTATGGTATTTTTCTTTAGAATTTTCCTTAAAATCATTCCTGCAATCATTCTATAATAAAATCATCATTCATTTTAAAATCATTCTGGAAATACCCAATGAAAGGTTAAATAAAAATCAAATTAATAACCATAAATGTCTGCATTTAATCATTCTACTCATTTAAGAATAAACGAATCCGCTTAAATAACTGTGACTGTCATCGCTGCTGAGTAGATGCTTAATTCGAAAAAACAAAAGCATATGAATTCTATATACCCCTATGTAGTTGAACCACACAGCTACAATGAGCATTGAACATAAAAATTACAATGATTGACATATAAAATGGAAAAAAAACGGTGAAATATGATAATGATTAAAATATTTATCAGTGCATTTGACCTCAATGTATGTATTATATTACTTGACTCAAGTGGCCTTAGCCTAGTGTTCCTTCAAAGTTTTGTGACACAACAGCCCGTATAGTTGATACCTATTTATGTTTTTAAACGTTATGTACAGTTATTGAATTATATCATTTTCGAATGTTAATTGACGTCAATTATCGAATAATTTAATGAAATAATAACGAATTGTCAATTATAAAAACATATATTTTATTTAGACAGACACTCATATCAACACGGACATTTTTTTTATAAATTAAAGGATCTACAACATACATAAAAACCATCAGTCAAACATATGAATCTTCTACTAATTTATTTTTTAACTATCTTTATACTAAATGTACTGTCATTTATAACAATAATAGAACACGCATGATATGTATTAGTAATTTTATCACAAATAAATATTATTAATCAAAAGAAAGTCCAACAGGCAATGAATGTGCAATAATGGACAATTCAATGTAATTTTTTTAACGAAACACAAATTAATGTATTAGGTTGATAAAAAATAATTGCACTTTGACTTTCAAATTCAAAAACATTTACAATTTTTTTGATTTTCCTAAGTGGATCCTATATAGATTGGTACCTATTTTCCACTTGGAAAAATACCCGACCGGCCGGTTAAATATTAAAAAGACTTGTAATAAAAGTAAAAGAACAGAAAATTAGAAAAATATATGCGTTTATTTTATTTAAAAACAATGCTCCATTAATAAACTGCAGATTATTAAAGAAGTTTATATCTTGTGGAATATTAATTTTATATATATATATATATATATTTGTGCATATATATATATATATATATATATATATATATATATATATGTATGTATGTATTTTATGTATGTATGCATGATGTAACAAATTAAATAATATTCTATTTATTTAAAATTTCAAACACGTCAATTAATATCACTCACTCTATTCAGCAAGAAAAACTTTCTGGCACTAGGGGTATTCTGCCGAATACTCCTCTTCCTCTATTAAACAACATATGCTTATATATATATATATATATATATATATATATATATATATATATATATATATATATGAGCATCAAGTTACTGTTATTTAAATTTATTTTTATTTTTTATATCAATATTTTTTCAGGAACATTTCCTGATATATATATATATATATATATATATATATATATATGAGTGTCAAGTTACTGTTATTTAAATTAAATTTTATTATTTATGTCAATATTTTTCAGGAACTTTTCCTGAAATATATATATATATATATATATATATAAATATATATACATACATATATATATATATATATATATATATATATATATATATATCAAGTACCTGTTAATTAATTTTTATTATTATATCAATATTTTTTCAGGAACTTTTCGTGGTCGAACTTTTCGAAATGGATATATCAGTTTCATATTCATTATGGAATTTACTTGCAGACAGCAGTATTAAGGTAAGAATATATATAATTTTACTATATTTACATATTGATGGTGGAATTAGTTTAGATTATTTAATAGATTCTCTTCAATAATTTTCAATTTATTAATAAAATCTGGCCTTATTGATTATTTTTTTAAATATTTTTACTTCAATAATAAATTATATATATATATATATATATATATATATATATATAAATACAATTAAACCATTATTATTGCTAATATTGTAATAAGTTTACATAAAAATAAAATTAAATTTTCTTATTATAGACCATGTCAAAATTCCGTTTTATTTCATAGTAGCTACATCAATTTTTAGCTCTGACTAGACAGAGTTTTTTCAGGGACTGAAAATATTTTCATAGAATCTATTTCTTTTCTATTTTTGTAGATGCCATTCCCTGCATTCTTTACCTTTCATATTTACAATATGATATAGTTTTCATATGAACCAAAAAATATTAAATTAATTATTTAAAAAAACGTATACGATTTTGATTAAATAGTTGTCTTTCATCCATACTATATAATATATTAGTTACATATAATATATAGCTAATAAATTTATTTAATTCATCAAATAAAAGAATTAATTAAAAATTACATTCCATAAACCGTCAGTTAAGTAAGTTTTAATTAATTTAAAAATTAATTTATTCTTTTCTAGCTCCATGTTTTTTTCCACAAATCTATCTTTTTATTTTCTTAATTTTGATATGTTGAAAAAAAAGTCAACATAAAACTTTTATATTGCAACAAATTACTGTTTTAAAATATAAAACATTTTCTTCTTCTATTTAAATCACATTGCAGTTACAAAAAGATTTATTTGAAACTAAATTTCATATATTTATATTACTACTGTTAAAGTGAATTCAAAATTCATATATACATGAAGTGTTTATATATATATATATATATATATATATATATATATATATATATATATATATTAATTTGGACATCCAGTTATAACTTTTATTACAATCAATAAAAGAATAACATTATTACTTCTGTAACTAAAATTCATTGATATTTAAAGTAAATAATTTTGCATATGCATTTATTGTGACAACAGAATCGTTTGGTTTTAAAATAAATTGATAAAATTCGACGATCTATCTATTAACTTGTTATTCTATGCGATTGTTTATAGTTTTTTGCATATATTTTTTTTTAAATCGTATAATATTGCAACTAGTTTAAATGAAATGCTTAATATTTCAAAAATAATTCGGTTTACCTTTAAAATGAAGTTGGTCATCTACTAATAATTTATTATGACATAGCAAGATTAAAAATGAATGTAAAATGGGTGATAGAAAACTACACAGTAGACACTTAAATTAAGTTAAACTTTTAATTAAACATTTTGATCTCTATTATCAACAAGCTCAGTAACATAATAAACGCGGTCTTATTTAAATGGAAATATTGATATAATATATATATATATGTATTGTAAAGATAGAAAATATCGAACACACTAATTATTTATACTATTGAAATAAAAAAAAAACTATATTTAATATTTGATGCATTATATATGAAAAGAAATCTATAAATTGACTGTTAAATATATTCGAATACGAGTATATGAGCTTCTTCAATAAAATTAATAAATCTGTCATTCAAAAATAGTTTATTTGAATACAATTTATTTTTTAAAATCATGAATTAGACAGATACCCTAGTAAATTTAATTTCAAGATATTAAGTAACAAAAAGAAAATATTTTTTTATAATATTTTTTTTTAAATATTTTACCGTTACTGCATTGTATTAAGGAACTACACAAACTTGAGTTCGATAAGGCATTTATGTATTTATATTCCCTTACTTACAAGAAATTTCCACTTAGTACAGACGTTACATACTCATGAGAATATTATGGAGTTCTGTACTTCATCTTAACACACCACGAGTTCTATTGACTGACTAACTAAATAATTAATATTGAACAACTTTCAAGCAGTTTTAATCATTAATTTTCCAAATTAAACAGATGAAGTCTAGACATGAAGTAAAACACAAATGAATATATTCATATTATATGAAATGTGTAGGATTGTAAAATAATCTTCACACCTATATTTAAATTTATAATAGAATTTACTTGACGTATTGCGTTTAATAATTATTGATTTTAATAATTGTTATTATAAATACACCAAATTTGAACATACTAACATATATAAACAGCTCAAATTGATAAAAAATTGTTTCATTCTTATTATCTTTAATTCCGAATTTATATGATATATTAATTTATAATCTTTCTTTAAACTTATTTAACTATTAAAGATTTTTTATATGAGATAAATTTTCTTATAATTTTTTTAAATATTTAATAATTAAGATATTTTCAAAAAATTAATATCAAATGTTGAGCTGATAATAAATCAATATCTGTAATTTTGTTTATTTTAATTAAACGTATAGTTCATAAATAAACTTAAAAACGAACTCACATACACAATTTAAAAAAAATATATATATTATCATTTGTTTGTTAACAATACAATTTTGATACTGTTGATAAATTCAGTCTTATGCTTTTGTATATTAATTCTTTTTTAATCTCATAAAATAACATTTTTCTAATTAAAAAATGTTAAATAAATCTTTATTGAAAATTTTTTATTGTTACTTGTGCGCATTTCAACATCGATGACATCATTCTCAGAGTTCCCAAATACAAAAAAACAGTGACAAGACATAGAATAGTTTTCTGTAATTTGATGCTCTGAGTGTAATTTCATCACCAACGAAATCAAAAAACTTCTTCATAGTTTGTGAAATAAAAAAAGGATTTATTTATGAAAGTATTGTTATTATTCACATGAACCTCAATCATAATAAATTCTTTTTACTAAATCAGCTAATATAATTTGATTGAGATCCGTAAGGAATGCATTATTTTTATAAAAAATATTTATTAATAGTTAATCCTATAAAACATTATAATCAGTTGCAAACGTTACTTTCGAATTCTAAAATCGAACAGCCCTATGAACCAACAAATAAGGGATGATGATAGTTTACATTACTGTCAAAGACTCTTATTAGTTAAAAAATTATAAATCTCACAACACTTTATAATATCGTTCTATAATAATAATAATATATTTCTAAGTAGATTTATCCATTTTTGATATTCAGTTCAAGGTAAAAAGAAAATTACATACAATATGATAAATAACTAGATAATTAGTTATTTGCAGGCAAATAATGATTTTTCTATAAGATATCTTTGCCATATCGTGATGGTTAATTTTGTTATATAAATGTGTCTAGAAAGACCTTTATTATGTTTAATATATATATATATATATATATATATATATATGTACATATTTTTTATGAATAATAATAATAAATAGTATGGTATATAAATATGTCATTCACAATTAGTTTATTTGAATACAATTTATTTTTTTAAAAATAGGAATAAGATAGATATCCTGGTAAATTAAATTTTAATATATTAATTAACAAAGAAAGTATTTTTTTTATAATTTTGTCGTTATATAACTATGCAAAACAATTTCTTTAATTAAAATTTTTCTCTAATTAGACTGAAAAAGAATATATATATTCCTTATAGATTTATGGAAAAATACTAAACTTTAATGGGTCCTTTTATTAAAAAATATAGCAGTAATATACATATTTGTTATAATCCGTGAAAATGAATAATGGTGTGCGCTAAATAAGTATATATTGTATTTATCTATTTGTATTTCATCCAACTTGTATTCGTGAACTATGCATTGTCATTATTAGATTATGATTTATAAACTACTAGTATTCTTGTTAAAGTATACCATTGCATTTTTAATAATATATTAAATTTACTTATCTAACATAGTATGTAATAATAAATACTAATTTTTACAAATTAATTTTTCTTTCTCCACACAATACATACAAAAATTTTCTGATCAAAAATATTCAATAAATTAATTTGATTGTTACTCGCGTACATTTAATGTAAAATTTAAACTTTTTTAATGTTTATTCGTACCATCGCCGTATTTATAAAACATACATTTATAAGAGTAGTGAATAAAAATTAAACACTTTAATATTCATTCTTAATACATTTTGACTGAATATATGTTCAATATTCCATCTATAAGAATAAAAAAAAATATTTTTTTCATAATTAAAATTTTATTTTTATATTACTATTAAAATACGGAAAAATGTTGATTTTTCCAGAGAGGCAAAATAATATTTAATAAATAAACTATTTAAATAAATACAAATTACGTGTATATCATTCATTTGGCTATTTTCGACTAATATATATATATATATATATATAAATTATAATCATCATCAGCCTCTGTCAGTCCACTGCTAAAAGAAGGCCTCTTTAATAATTTATATATTT
Source organism: Acanthacorydalis orientalis (assembly GCA_034766995.1). Lineage (NCBI taxonomy): Eukaryota > Metazoa > Arthropoda > Insecta > Megaloptera > Corydalidae > Acanthacorydalis > Acanthacorydalis orientalis. The sequence goes on along the minus strand of CM068317.1, from coordinate 5,259,154 downwards.
ATAAATATATATATATATATATATATATATATATATATATGTGTGTGTGTGTATGCACGTACATGTAAGTACATAGCATATCTTAAGCTCTTAATAAGAATTTATAGAAATTAAAGTTTTAAAAATCAAAGTACAATATACAAAGCAACAATGCGATTAAAACACGAATTTAAAAATATAAGTATAAATAATTCCACCTTCTATATACCATTTGAAAATTGAATCACCTGTCCACACAATATAATTAGCTTACAAATAAAATATATATTTCTTTTTATCATATTATTAATATCACAAATTAATGAAAAATTTACTAATATACATTTCATTACATATTATATTTCATAATATGAATAAAAACAAAAAAATATTTGCAACACATTTTATACTTATCAATATACTTACGAATTAAAGTTCTTGGTAGAAAAAGTTTTGTACAGGCTTTGTGCTGCCATCGAGTACGCCACTATAAAAGCATGAACCGGTGTACTTTGATATCGGCTTTGCAGATTTCTTGTTATATTTTTCTACGTTTGGTTTTGTATCTTGATGTTATTTGATTTTAAAAAAATATATGACGAGTTATACATTTATTTAAACAGATATATATATATATATATATATATATATATATATATATATATATATATATATATATATATATATATATATACATTAAATTTATAACACTAAAACTTTACAGAAAACAGTGTTGCTTAAAAAGATATTTTACTATAAAAAACCCAGAACAGCTAGTAATCCAAGAATTAAAAGAAAATATTAATTTTCGATAGTTTATCGTCAACAATAAAACAATAATTGTAAAAATTTAAAGAAAATAAAACTGAAAATAAGTTTATTTAGATAAAACCTTAATATTTAATACAATTTTCTTTTAAGAGTATTCTCTTGATTGGTATATATAGACGTAAATCTGTGCTTTTTGGATTTCTATGTAACATAGCAATATTAGTATAGAGTAGCGCAAAAAGAACGAAGGGATTAAAACACAAATATTGGTTATCTTCTTCTTCCTATTAAGATAAGAGTTTATTCTCCTCTTGCTTGGTCTCTCACTCGAACTAGATGTATGAGGAGTGCCAGCTCTGTACCCATCTCATGGGTGGTCGTCCAGGTATTCTGCCCCGAGGCAACTTGCAATTTCTAGGAGTATTCTTCTGTTTTTGCAGATGCTAAGGTACTAATCTCGCCTTCTTCCTTTATCCGGGCTTATAACCGATAACAATTGCATCAAACTACTCAATCCATTCAACCCAATTGCAGGCGGAGTTAATATTTTATATGTTTTATAATATTTTTATCTTTTTTTATTTCCCAGAATATAGCATAAGGATGGGAAATTTTTCCTGATTACACATGAAAAATGACATCACTTAAGTGATACCCAATTTTCAGTATTACATAGTCGAGCTCTTTCTAAGGCAATTTTAATCACTTCTTACAGGATTTCTGAACACAACGCTTGAATTTCTTTTCGTATGCTGTTCTTTAGCTGCAGGATGATTGTTGACTTATTGACATATATATATATATATATATATATATATATATATATATATATATATTTATACATCTTCTTTTAAGTTACTGAAAAGACAAAAACCGCGAGTACTCGAATCAGACGAAAGCGAAAGGCAACTAAAATCTCTATTTCTTGAAATTACAAGATAAAATCAGTATAGAATATTAGTATATTTCCTGTAAATAGAAAACTAGATAAAATCTCTCCATTTTGGGTTGAAATTATAATTGTTTAATTTGCCTTAATGAAATGTCCCGTATAAGTTTTCCATAACGGATCTTACTGTGTGCTCACGGCCTCCATCTTGCTGAAACTATATCTGTAGATGATTATCAATAGCTGGCCTCAAAAAAATTCATACGGTATTGATGAACTTTTATGGTTACAGTAGTACCGTCTTCATTTTGGAAGAAATAAAGGCACATAATCCTTTCGGATGTTATTCCATAGCAAACAGTACACTTAAGTGAATGTAATTATCGCTGTTTTTTGATTCTCTGTAGACGATATTCTATAGTTTTGACTGTTAATGAACCCATTTAAGTAGGTATGAGCTTCATCACTCATAATCAAATTGTGAATTCATTATTTTTCTTCTGATTGTTGGCGAAAACGAATTACATAAACAAGGTGATGCTGACAATCTGTTTGCTTTAACTCTTGCACAAACTGCACTTTATATGGGAACATTTTTATTGAGACCAAAATCCTTTGTACTGACGTCCAAAATATTCCAAGTTGAGTTGAACATCGTCTGGTTAACCTTTCCAGGACTTTGCTCAATACTCTTCTGTACACGTTGAATATTTTTCTCAGTTAGAGCCGAACGATGTTTTTGAGATCTTGAACGATTACTAACTGCACCTTACTGCCGAAAACGTGCAACCAAACTATTAATCATTGTCTTCGATGGTTTTGTTCGAACATTAAAATTATGACGTTATCCTCGCTGCGTCAAAATAATTGAACTCTGATTTTCAAAATAAAATTCAATTATTTTTGTACGTTGTGTAACTTTGCATGATAAGTTCTCAAAGTTTTATTTATAAATGTTTGACTAGGTGAGTAAAAAACAATTTAAACGAAAAAATTATTAACTATCGCCTAACAATCCCCTTCGTTCTTGTTGATATTCATTAAATTGGATATTTATTAAAACAACTTTTACATTTACTTCATATAGCACTTATTAATTATTCCTCATCCTCTACAATAAGAACCTGTAGAAAGCTTTATTAGTGATAATTTTCGTTAAGAATCATTTTAAGAAAGTTTGCCTTAGCAGTATATAACCACTTTATGAATCAATCATAAGATCAGTTATCAATCACTTAAAGATGTGAGTGATACAAATAATCTTTTTATATAAAAACAATAATTCCATCCTTACACTTCCATAAAACATTTTTTCATTTTACGTGTAGACCAGCTCCTCATAACGCCGTCCCCACTCCCTCCGCTTCTCTCTACAAGTAGCACGTTAACCATTTCCATTCCCGATCATCAATGATTGGTTGATGGATATCGCGTGGTCTTTGTTCTGATTGGTTGACATCAGTCACATGTATGTAGTTCTCTCACGATGTACAACGAAAAAGAGTATATGATTTCAGTGTAAAACTGATAAGAAATTCATTAAGAATATTGTATTCACTGAAGCATTAGAGTAAAAAAAGTGTTACACATTTTAACATTGTATTTTGTTATTAATTTGTATCAACTTTTCTAATTACAATTGTACAACTTAAATATTACTCGGATTATTTGTACTTATAATGTGTTAATTTCTGTTATTTGTTAGGGGGGAGCGAGCGTTAGCAATCAGGGATTGAAACCTCCCTCCAAGGGGTAGGGGATCAGTGAGCGTAGCGAAGAGGGAGCAGAGCTCCCTGGTAATAGAAAAAAATTATAGAATCTGTACAAATTATACTATTTAGTTATTCTACTAATGTTCACCCTTTTTTTTAAAAAACTATGTTATGGAGGCCCATTCTGCCCAACTAGTACATTTACTATTAGATTTTTTCCATGCTTATAGAAAAGAGAGTATTTTAACAATTCAATGATTTTCAAATGACGTTTTCCAGTTTTAACAATGGTTGGTTAGCTATTGGAGTTTCAAGGTGCTTCGACAGCTAAGGTCATTAGCTTTTTACAATGAATTTTAATATTAATTATATGTTGATTTATCATTAGATCAGAATGATTTTTTTTTGATGGAAATAATTTTCCTCATAAATTAATGAAATTAAAATGAAATAATATTTTTCACTTAGATCAAAACATCTAACTTTAGTTAATTTTCTATTCTAAAGAAATTATTACTAACTTGAATTTTTCAATTCAATTAATTTCCTTTATATCAATAATGCTTTGCAATTAAGGTATAATAATTTATACAGGCAGGGCAATTCGATAGATCGGAGAACCAGCAGACAGTACAACTAACTCAAAAATATACAGTAATGAATACACAGAAATAATAGTGACAGAATGATATTTCTATTAAGATATCAACATGGAAATAAAAATTCAACTGTTAATTATAATATAATTGATTTATATATCATTATATAAGATAATATTAATTATTATAATATTAATTTATTATCATTCATTACATAATCAAATAATGAGAATGAATAAATGAATGAATATTTATGATTTTAGAGTGGGACGATAACTATAATCATTAGTGGCTGAAAAAGGATATAATTGGCATCCTCCTCGATTATAAACATAGATTTAAACTACTCCTTATTTAATCGTAGATAAATAATATATCCAATCGTCTTAAACATCTCTTAACTTATAAAACATAATAAGACCAAAACTGTTAAAATTACTAGAACTTAATTTGACAACACGAATAAATAGATAAATATAAGTAAATAAAATAATCTGTCAAAGTATCTTAATAAATCTGGAGGATTAAATTATCCTGTATATTTTTTATAGAATCATATTTTGAGCTTTTGATGATACACTGTTAAATGAAAACTTCTTAAAATTTTATTAATCAAGTAAATTTCTATAAATTTATATTGATTTTTCATTTGTTCAGTACATTTTCTTACTGCATATTAATATATATATATATATATATATATATATATATATATATATATATATATATATATATATGTGTGTGTGTGTATATATATATAATGTGAAAAAAAGAAATAGCAAATAGAATATAATTTTTAAAAAGGATTAGCTCGTAAATATTGAAAAAATTCTAACTTATTCTATTACAATACATGTATGAGAATAGATTAAAAAATCCGTATAAAAATAAGTAGCTATGTGATCTATAAGCCTTTCAGAACTATTCCTTTTTTTCCATTATACGGATTATACAAAACCAACAAAAACATACGTATTCTGTCCATTATTCGACAATCATGTTAACTACAATGAGTCGGCGGCACTTAGTGACAAAAAGGACACTGAATTTTGCGCATCATTTGACTTAAATGACGGATCGTTTAACAGATTACATTCACAAAACTACAATCTATGCAACTCAACTGGAAAAATATCATTGTATGCTAGATAAAATCAGTGCGGAATATTTGTATATTTCCTGTAAATAAGAAACTGGAGATATGATCACCATTTTGGGTAGAAATTGTAATTGTTTAAGTTGTTCTAATGAAATTTAAATTTTTTGAAAAAAGTGCATTTTTGTATTTCTAGCGATAAATCATTATTATAAATTGAGTTTATATATATATATATATATATATATATATATATATATATATATATATATATATATATATATTTATAAATCAATCATTAATCAACATTGAACAAATAAGAGAAATTGTATAAAATGTTAAAAAAATATAAAAATATACATAACGAATAGTACAATCGAATAAAACAAGAGATAAGTTAGTTTCATTTTGTAAAAATATTTTATTTATTAGTTCCATATTTTTGTATGATCAGTTTTATTCAAGTTTAAAAACACTTTAGGTTAAATTATTATTTCAAGAATATCCTTCCGATTGTTTTGTTATTATCTAACACATACTCGTATTAGTTTTATTATCTAACTATATATATATATATATATATATATATATATATATATTATAATCTATTCATTATCTAACACTTATAGGACACACTATATTCTTCATTCTTTCTTTCTTGAATTATAATCTAGAAATTAGCAAGAAAAGTCGATACTATTTGATATTTACACACAAGAGAATAAATACACAAGATAAATCCTCTAAAACTTGAAAATATTAATAATAAAAATAGAATTCATATCCAAACTTTATATCGTCTCTTAATACCTCAAAACTTCGATTTAGAAACCATTCTAACGCTTCTTATCGTATGTTTCTCGATTCTTGACTTACTATGGTTATATTTTTAATTATTTCTTACATATAGCTGTGAAAACTTTTAAAAAAGATAGAGATGATGCTCACATGGAAATTATTCGAATGGTTTCTTAAATCTTCTTTTAACACTTTCGAGATCTAGGTCTTAGCATAAAACATCTTCAGCAGCCGGTAACTTTTGTGTAGTTATAATAAAAAAATAAATGAAACTATACAATATAAGAATAAGAAAACACTTTTCAGACAATTCTAATCATCTTACAATATTTGAAAAGAAATTGCTATCAAAGAATGATTTAAAAAATTATAAAGTTCTGGTCTATCGGGTGAAAATTTCAAATTTCATCATTTCCACCAATTTCAATAAATTCATTTGGATCATCATTCTCTGACTCATCACCAGCCACATTTTCATAATTTATTTCTTCAAGTATTGTTTTACCATCTTTACTATCAGTTTCTATATTGTCTTTACAATTATTTTTACTACTATCTCTATTGTACATAATTCTTTTTCTTTTTTCGGTTAATTTCCAACATAGGGTCATCACTATTTATATCTTGATATGTTGAAGGTCCTGGTTGTGGATTATTCATTTTTAACTTGATCTTAAATCCACTGACAAATTTATTTTCTATACATCTTATTATAAATTTCACTCCTCTATTTGCATAACTTTCCTGATTGCTGTCTGAGAACTGACTGATAATACTGATATCTGTATATGACCCACATGTTGAATCATCGAATTTAGAGATGAGATTTTGGATGACCTATACGGTAAGTCATCTGTCTCGAATGTGATAGACACATTCGTCAAAATGACATAAGAGACATTTGTCACTGTCCACAGTATAACCACTTAGAGACATTTACTCGTAAACAGCGGCTTTCAATGCAATCTCCTTATATATATATATATATATTAAAGTTATATATAAAATTCAAGTACAGCAAGTTGCATTCAGCATTTTCATTTCAATGTGCACGCTTGAAAACAATTTTACACAATAGTTCGAATGGTTACTTGTTATGTGTGGTTTTGACAAAATTCAATTGCATAGTTTTGTTGTAATTCGATACTAGTATAATAAACAAGACGACCGTAGGTATCGATATCCTCTGTAGATAAGATTAATCTTTGGTATCGTGTCTTCACGATCGATTTCATTGTGAATTGTCAATAATGGCTGAGGGCCATTTTGAATTCTCAACAATGCATGTATATTTTTTTTACTTTATTTTATTGTCGCTGTATTTCATTTCCGTACTTGTATCTAAAAGCGTCCAATACTAGTTTGTTTATTTTATTGTGATTTAAGTGCTTTGAAAGTAGACAGACTTATTTCTCTTGTAGTTATTTTATGGGCAATTTAAACAAATATTAAGATTTTTTTGTACAAGTTTATATTATATATATATATATATATATATATATATGTGTGTGTAGTTATGTGCAAAACTTATTAAATAATCAATTGATTACTTTCTATTTTATTAAGTTTCACAAAATTTCTTAAAAATATATATTTTTTTACAAAACATATTCAAACTACCGTTTGTATATTACAATATTATACTTGTATTTTTTATAATACTTGAGCCTATACAATTTCAATACTTAATGTAATACTTACGTAATCTTTATAAAAATCAATGAATCGAGGTTTAATGTAAATAATGCTATTGAATTATGATATATTTAATCGGAACGGATAATGAAGTACATCGTAATAATTCAATATTACAATTTCTCATAAATATAAGTCAAGTTGATAAAATAACTTTGATTTTATGATACGAACAGTAGATGAAAACTATTGTTTTATAGTTAGACAGGAAACTACAAGACAAATACATACATGAGAAAGAACAACAATAGGTACGCAAATGAAAAAAAGTTTATCTTTCAACTAACAAATGAATACATTTGTTACACATTGAAGGTAAATAATTTGCATATATACATAAACAAACATTCATTTATGTATGCATGTATGTATGTATATATATATATATATATATATATATATATATATACATATATATGTACATATACATATGTATATATATATATATATATATATATATATATATGTATATATATATATATATATACATATATATTTCTTTTTTAAATTAAGTGGTTAATTGTATTTCAAGTTGCCTAACAACATTTATCTAAAATGATTTTTAATAAATAATATTAAATTGATTTTTTCGCTTTGTTGTACAAATCTTAGTAAATTACCAATGTTTTTACTTAACAAAAATGTTAGTTTGTTTTATAGAAGTATTACAATTATACAGTTAACAACATTTTGGTCCATTTATTGTATACAAATACCATAAACTACAATACCGGACACTTCCAGATACAATCGACAATATAAGAGAGTAGGTCAAAATATTAGAGGAATGAAAGGTAAAACAAATTATCATTTTTTCCTGTTTCAATATATTTTCTCTTGACCCTAATGCAATTTACAGTTCTTTGAATAAGTTTCTTTTTCTTAATTCTTTTTTCAAATTCGAGAACAAATAAAAAGCGCTAGGGGTTAGATTTGGACTACGCAGACGGTGGTTCAAAATTCCGAATCCGCACTTATAGATGGTGACCATTTCAACATAGCTGTTGTGAACTGGTGCGTTGTCTTACAAGAGAAATACACATTTTCCCAAGTTTCTCCTTCTTTTTTCTTCCCTACTGCATTTATTTGTTTCATTATAGTGACATAGTATTCTCCAGTTATAATTACACCCTTATCTTTGTAATCGATCAACAAGCTATCTTATGTTTCCCAAAAAAACAGTGGCCAACAGATTTCCAACTAACGGTGACACTTTACTTTTTAAAGGGTGATGAATTCCCTTTTTGTTCCACTACTTTTCAGACTACGATTCAGACTCAAAGTCATAAATTCATGTTTCATCTCCAGTAACTATACGGTATAAAATTCCATCAGGATTGCTCTTACACAGTTTCCAAAATTCCCTCGACACTTCAACACGATATCGCATTTTAAACGGTTAGCTTTCTTGGTACCCATCTTGCGTTGAACTTTGATATTCCAATATCATACTGTAAAATATTCAAAACAGTTGCAACTGATACTCCAACCATTTCTACGATTTGATTTTTTTTAAATAGGCATCATTAAATATTAATTTCTCTACTTTTTTAACAATTTCTGTCGAAGTTGCCTCGATAGGCCTTGTTGCACTTGAGTCGTTTTCTATTGTCTCTGTCTGACTTAAAGAAACCATGCCACTTGTAAAACATGGGTTTTCCCAGGACAAAGGTCATCGAAAATTGATTTCACCTCTCGTATAATTATTTGAGGTATTTTTCTTTGTTATATAACAGAATGATTTATAAGTTGGTTCATATACTACTAAAGAAACCTAATTTCGAATGCGTAGGCGCAAGATCATCCTTTTTGCCATCATCGTGACCATTCTTCGAATTGTTTGACCTTCTTTAGTATAACACGAACGCATCTGATAGAATGAGTTGATACGACAATACCATTAGGTAAAATCACTTTCTCTTTTACCCTGTTTCTACCATGATCATAATAAATGTAGATAGACATTTTATTGTATTATATTGGTAAGAAAATAATAGCGGTTTTTGTTTTCTGAATTCTAACCTTAATTTTTTCAACGAAAGTGTCATTTCATCTTAGTCATATGAATATCATTTAAAAATTCATTTTTCGATCTGTATTTTAGAAGCATCGATTTTGGTTTTATTATTAGTCGAATCAGAACCACGTATAACAATTCGAGAGTTTACATAAAAGTTAGGTGTTAGTCATCCAACAATTCTGGACCAGTTAAAAGAGCTAAGAAAATCAAAAAAGATTGATATGTATATGAATTTGAGGGTCATACACCACAATTATTTTTCTACCAACTTAATAAAAATTCTGAAAAGTCAATCAAAATAAATTCAAATAGTTTTTCCTATATATCTATTTCACTGATAATGTAAACAAATGCAATAAAAATCTTAGTATGAAATTTAATGTAAACGAATAACTAATTACTCTTATCAGTGGTTTGTTGAAAAATGTTACTACAATATTTCTACATGTAATGTAGATAAGAATAATTTAAATTATTTTAATGTATTAGAACAGTTACAAGATAGAACGATATAAATAAAAGAATACATTTTTTTGTTGATCAGTAAAATTGAGATTACAAATTCCTTTGAAAGCAAAAGCTCAGTTTCAATTTTAAATAGTTTGATTCTACAACGATGCATTTATTCTACTTTTATTACTGGTAAAGATATCTTTATAGATATTTCATCTAGAAAATGTGAAACAGTACTTAATAATGGAAACCTATAAAAATATCTTGTATATTCTATATATTTTTTTACTTTCAGAATGGAACAAACTAAACAGAAATTATATTTTCCTCATACACAATCTGCTATTCAGAAAAAGAATGTACGAATTTTTATATTGAAAATGTATGTGGTATTATCAGTCAATATTTATTATATATATATATATATATATATATATATATATATATATATATATATATATCTTTTTATTTAATTTGGAATATTAAACAATTTTTACACAGAAACTCTTGTAGAAGATATGTAATTAATACAATTAGACTTCTAAATTTGTCTGATAACTATATTTTACGATCCATATGACTTGGTTCTAATTTTTATTTATTAATATTTGATAATTTTTATTATTTGTTACCGAAAATAATATAAATATTCAATAAAGTAACTTTTACAATAATGTTTTTCACATATTTTTATAAAAAACTTACTCTTATATCATAAACTAATTGAGATGTTTAACTGATAAATTCTTATGTTTAAAATCGATATACTTTTTATATATAAATACATTTTAATATAACATTTTAGAGAAAAAATTAGAGATTAATATACTACTTGTCAAATGTAAATTTCAATTTACAAAGTACTCTGACAATTCACATTATTTGTACGGTTCTTGTTTTTCTTTTATTTTCGTTGTTCGAAGTCAAACGAAAAGAACAGTTTTTTTTTTCAATTTATCGATATATATTGGAATTCCAGCTCATTGTTTTAGACTTTTCGTGAGGCGGTGAATGTATGTACGTGTGTATGTGTTGCTATATGTATGTATGTATGAATGTATGTATGTTCGTATGCTCTACCTATGTATCTACTTCAGCGAAATAAGTTCTGTTAGACTGCTTTTGATCTTTCAACTGTAAATGATTGGTTTGTTGTTTGTCCCTTATTGTTTCTCCTACTGAGATGGGATGTTTTTTTTGCAATTGGCTCTTGGGATATTGAAATCTAGATGGTTTTTGTCTTTCAAAACAGAAAGATATATTTCATATATACAAACATAAGAACTATTATATATATATATATATATATATATATACTCGTATATATACATATATATGTATATATATATATATATATATATATATATATATATATAAACTGAAAAGGAGTTAATAAATAAATAAAATATCTTTAATACATTAATTTATATTAAAAAAATAATTCAATTCGCAAATGAAAATATCATTTATCGACAACTTTTTATGAAAAATTAATCATTAACCAACTTTTTAAAACTCTATTATATTCTATTAGATAAACAGTATTTTTGTGTTGAAACTAATTTTTTTTCTTTTCTGTATTAAAAAAAATTCCATCATACTTTAATAAATCTACACAATACATCCATTAATTGTTAATTTAAAGTTTTTGACACTCGCTCGTATCTTGAATCCAAAAATCTATGAAATTCATTACAATCATTTTTGGAATTTTTGTGAATTACTTTTTTGAAGTTTAATTCTTTGTTTTCATTGTAATTGATAGATTTATTCGGATTATAATTTTCAGATCTAATACCATTTATAATTAACAATGTTTTACTGTATTTAAATATTTTGTGCAAGTATTCTCATGGGAATCGTTATAGATAATCATTATGAAAATATAATACTCGTAAATTTAATCTGAAATGCTCTTATACTTAATATTTTTATAGTGTATCAGTAATATACTTCTTATATCTTATAGATAAAATATATATTTTTTAACATTTGATATATTCATTCAGTTCAGTACAAAATGAGTCAGTGTCTAATGTATTTAATTTATATAAAAATGAAACAAATTTTGCAGTAAAAAATATAAATATATATATATATATATATATATATATATATATATATATATATATATACAGTGATAACGAAGGGATTTATAACATTAATATTTTTTGTGTTTTGTCGCAATTTTATCTTTTTTTATTTTCAAAAATATAGTATAAATATGGGGAATTTTTCCTGTTTATACATGAAAAAATGACACCATATAAGTGATGTCCATTTTCAGCTTCATAAAGTCAAGCTTTTTCTAATGCATTTTCCATCACTTCTCTCTAGATTTCTGGATATAACGCTTGAATTTCTTCTCGTATGCTGTTCTGTAGTTGCAGGATGGTTTTTGACTTATTGGCGTATACATGTTCCTTTAAGTAATCCCAAAGAAAAAATCGGAAGGGTTCAAATCAGGCAAACGTGCAGACCAATTAAAATCGATGTTTCTTGAAATTATGCGTTCGCCAAGAATGTCCCGTATAAGTTTCATAACCAGTCTTTCTTTGTCCATCTTGTTGGAACCATACCTTTTTATTATTATTATTAAGCTAGGAGTTTATTCTTCTGTTGCTTTGCCTCGAGCTCAGTGGATGAGGATTTCCAGCTCTGTGCCCATCTATAAGGTGGTCGTCCAGGTAATCATTTTCCTGAAGATCGTCAATTTTTAGAAATGTGAGCAAGTCGTTCTTCTATCGTCCTATACACGTGGTTATTCCACTCCTTTCTTCTTACCTTGATCCATTCAATCACATATTGTATGCGACATTTCTCTGTTGTATCTTCACTACTTTGGTGCTCCAGAAGTGTTAATCCTGAAATTGATCTAAAGATCTTTATTTCCACAGTCCTGACCTTTTGTTTTGTTCTGACTGCCACTATTCTTGTTTCTACTGCGTATGCCAAGACTGTGAAGATCATCACATTGTATATTATAGTTTTACAGTCTTGGCGCATGTACTTGTTCCGCCTAATAGTTCTTCATAAGTGACCTGCTATTTGCTGTCGGACTTATCAGTGCAAATCCCTGTTGCTTGTTATTTCTGAGCCTAGGTATTTGAAGGGCATAACTCAGTCCACCATACTACCATCAATTTTTAATTTGTACCTAATATCGTTTTAGTAATCACCATGGCTTTGTGTAACCATATCTGTGTATGATTATAAACAGTTGGCCTAAAAAAAATTTCTATCAACGTATAGAATTGAGTACCATTAATGGTTATAGTAGTACCGTCTTCATTTTCGAAGAAATAAGGATCTATAATCTTTTCGGATATTACTTCGTTGCAAAAAGTACACTTTAGTAGGTGTAATTTTTACTGAAATGCTCTTGTATACTTTGTAGCCTATATTCTATAGTTTTGCCTGTCCATGACCCCATTTAAATGAAAATGAACTTCATCACTCATAATCACTTTGTATGGGAACATTTTTAATGCGGCGAAAATCCTTTGCGGTGATCCCCGAAATATTTTAAGTTGGGATGAACGTGTTCTGGTTGACGTTTCAGGATTATGCTCAATACCCTCTACATGTTGAATATTGTTCTTAGTTAAAGTCAAACTATGTCTTCTAGATCCTGGACGGTTACTAACTACACGTTATTGCCAGAAACGTGTAACCAAACGACTGATCATCGACACCGATAGTAGTGTTCGAACATTTAAATAAATCAAAATAATTGGACGCTAATTTCCAAGATAAAATTCAATTCTTTTGGTAAATTGTCCAGTCGTGTACATTTCCATGATTAATTCCCGAAATTTTATTTGTAAAATTCTAAAAAGGAGAGAAAAATCATTTAAACAAAAAAATATTAACTATTCAAACCCTTTTATTCTTTTTTCACCATTCTGTATATATATATATATATGTAGATAGATATAGATAGATAGATATAGATATATATAGATAATATTAAATAGAGCTCTTTAAATATAAACATGTTCTATTTATACATATTTGTGTCTATCTGACATTTTCTAACAGAAATTTCAAGATCGATCTAATTTAGAACGTCTGGCTACCTACATAGTATTTTTAAATTTTTTCGTACATTACTTAAGACATAATAAAAAAGGCAATATCGTACTTCGTGTTCCCCTATTTAACGATAACATAGAGTGGATATTGTAAAACCACAAGAGCTGATGCATAAAATGAACGTAAATTCAGTTAACTGTGTGCCTAAGGCCGTACTTAAAAAAAGGAAATACTATTTTTGTACCTTTGTCTCGTATACGCAAGGGTAGTGCTACGAAATACCACCCTCGAGCGATATAAGGGTTGTAACAGACTATGAACTAATTCTATACATTCGGAAAAAAATATTGCAAATATACATATTTCTGTGTATTTTTGTATAAGTATTGATAACGTATTTTTTAAGGGAAAAAAACGTAAATGTGTGGAAGAGCGTAGTGCAGTGCATTTTACCGATTTTAATTGTTTTTCTACTGTATATATATATATATATGTATATATGTATATATGTATATATATATATGTATATGTATATATATATATATATATGTATATATATATATATATATGTATATATGTATATATGTATATATGTGTATATATATATATATATATATATATATATATATATATATATATATCCATTATATCCATATATCCATATATATATATATATATATATATCCATTGCATATATATATATATATATATATATATATATGCAATGGATTATATTATAAAAATAATTATAAGCATATCTAATTAGAAACGATTTTAAAAAGTGATTAATTAATTTGAAAAAAATATTTATTATTTAGCACCTTATATTCTTGTTAATTACTTATGTTGTATTCAGTACATTGTTTTGCTGCATCACTTAAATTCTCTAAAAATACTTAATCTAATGTTTTATATTAAAATATTTTTTATGACAAAATGAAACGTATGTACTATTAATTAAAATTCACTGTATTGTTCATACTTTTATTCTTTGTAATATCGAGGTTTATGCACTAGTTGCTTAGGCAAGAACCATTGAATGACCGACTTTATATCTTCATTATAACTTTTACTTGTTATATCAGTGACAAGTAAATTTCTACTAGATATCATTTTTAATTTATACAACAATATTATCATAAATTATATTCTAAATACTGCATGTATTATGAATATATCCAATGATTGCAGAAACCGTAACACTTAGATAAATGTTCCTAAGATTAATCTTTTTTATTTTAAAGATATATGTAAAATTTCAAATCAATTCACTTCGGACACTATGACTAAATTTACTTGCATATATAAATTATTTCTTCTCCCCACACACCACAAACATTTTTCTCTTATCAAAAATGTTTGATGAAACCGTATTAATCATTTTTGATTGTTGCTTAAGCACATTTCAATGTCAATGCCATGTACAGGACCCCAAGGTACAGAAAAAAATGATCATGGTTTAGGAGGCAAACGCTGTATTTATTTGTAAAATTGATATCGATTCTCTGTTTAAGATAAATTAGAATTAGAATTTTCAATATATGTTTACACTTGATTTTACAAAAAAACATAAAATTTTCAAATACTACCAGAAAAAAATAGAATCATGAATAGAGGAAACTGTGCGTGAAATTTTATTAAGATTATCTGCCTTATTTTAAATAAATTGATGGAAATGTGACATTTTAAATTTAAAAATAATTAAAAACGACATTATTACAAGTTTCTATATTTCTTTTCTAAAAAAGATACAAATTGCTACAAAACATGTTGTTGCGAATCCTGGAGATCAGATATCGAGACTCACTTTATGAACATTTTTAAAATTGTCCTCAACTAGATTTTGAACTGATTTTGAAATACGATTTTTAATCACAAAAACATTATATTTAAGAATAAGTATCCTAGACTTGTATGCATAATAAAACGATTTAAACAGAAAAATATTTCAAACACCTTGTTATAATAAATTTGGAGGAATATATATATATATATATATATATATATATATATGTATATGTATATGTATATGTATATGTATATGTATATGTATATGTATATGTATATGTATATGTATATGTATATGTATATGTATATATGTATATATATATATGTGTATATATATATATATATATATATATATATATATATATATATGAATGTGTGTGTATGTGTATTTAATAACATTCCTCAGTATAACTTCTGAAATTAGTATTTAGCAAACACATTGAGAATGAAATCAGAAAACTGTGAAATAAGTTATTTTGCAGCCATAATGGCGACATCAGAAAAACAATAGGATGACGGAACAAAACAACTACGTCAAACACAATACCGAGAATATCAAGGTAGCTGCGATGCGACGTGTTGTTGATGAAACAAAAAAAAGATCACCCATGCTGTTAGTGGAACTTGCTGTGACACCGCTTGTTATGTACAAGAAAGGTCGTCATCGTCTCAATATATTTATATAACATATATATATATATATATATATATACACGCACATACACACGTAGTTGTATATAAACAACGGAGTTGCGTTATTACATGCACGTGTACGTGTTTGTGGGCCGGGAAACTCATTAATTAAAACACTCTAATTAATTTCAAACACACGCGCGTTAGGCAGTTCGCCCGCAGGCCGCGTATATCTGCGGCGCTGTATGTCGTAACAAAATGGCGTTTGAATATCGTCGATTTTTTTTGGATTCATGATTACCAAATAAACGATTTGGAAACAAAAAAATAATTCAACAAGTCATTCATTTTCCAAATTAATTATTTACATACACTTTTACACAATAAGAACTAACTTGCTAAACTTTTTCCGCAGGGAACCCTACAAACACACTTTTCACATATGTTATCAAGTTAAATAAAAATTATTGTATGTTTGGTTTATTTAACAAATCAATGTGATAAATTCCTGTTAATGAAAATATTATTATACATTCGATTATATATATATATATATATATATATATATATTTATATATATATATATATATATATATATATATATATATATAAAGAGAAGGAAATCCAGAATGTAATGATGCTCTTATTTTATTATTTTTATTCTTCATATTTAAAATTTTTCAATTCTCCAAAAACACAAAATCTAAAAAATTTTTTTTTTAAAATGCCCATACGATGAAAATTCTAAAAAATAATAACATTATGTAAGCTTTTTCTATACCATGACTCTGAGAACTATAGCATTGTCGAAGAAATGCACATAAACAATCAAAAATGATCAATCATGATTTATTGAACATTTTTGATAAACTGATTGAGTTACTTTTCAAACTAGCACAGGCGAAATTTCAGTCAGTAGCGACGCGTTGTTCACGTTCGACAGATGTTTAAGGCAAGCATTGTAACAGTTGCACAAAAATGGAAAGAACAAACATGCCTTTTTGCGTCGATTTGGCACCGTGGATGAAACATGGATCCACCACCATATACTTGAATGGAAGTAGCAATCAAACCAGTGGACAACGACTTGTGAAAGTGTGCCGAAGAAGGCGAAGACCGTTTTGTGGGCTGAGAATGTGATGGCCACTGTTTTTCTAGATTCTCAAGGAATCATCTACTACTTAACGAAAGAAAAAACGATAACAGAAGTCTATCATACAACATTATTGGTCTGTATGAAAGAAGAATTGAAACAAAAACGGCCAAGATTGGCCTACAAAAAAGTGCTCTTTTACCTGGACAAAGCGCCGTTCCACAAATCGACCGTCACAATGACAAAATTGCATGAATTAGGTTTCGACTTGATTCCTCGAACCTATTTTCCAGACTTGGCCCAGTGCTACTTCTTTCTCTTCCCAAACTTGAAAATTTGGCTCGGTGGTAAGAAATTCTCGTCGAATAAGGATTTCATCGCCGCCTTCAATCATTATTTTGCACTCGCTGGACTATGTGTATAGCCCTCAATGGAGACTATGTTTATGAATAAAATCATTTTTTTCCAACAAAATGGTATTGAACTTGCTTTTTTTATCATACGTATCGAATGACCCTCATATATCTAACACAACATAGTATTTGTTATCATACTTTCGTTTAATCGCAACTAATTATTTAATACAATTTCAATAACTGTCATTCAGAGCATTCAATAAATTAAATGATTAAGCCTTTGGGCTGTGATCGTTTGAACATATCCTATAGTTATGTCCAAGAATTAACATTACATCCACCTCACTGCCATAACAAAATATTCATTTTATAATAAGTATTGAATAAATTTGTTAAAGTGATTTCTATACATTGAAATGTTGACACTTTCCTCCATTGTTGACTCAAAAACCTCATTCTGTATTTATTACAAATTTAAATCTCTAACATAATCAATTCAATTCACTCTGTTCCAATAGCTATTGGTTTAAACTTGAAAATTCGAACCAAAAAGATTTTGAATCTTTTTCTTTGGTTCATCACCTAATAAATAAATTCAAATTATTTTGAAATTAGAAGATCTTCAAATTCCAGTTCTAATATCTTATTACAAATTATGTTTTTTTATATAAAACGTAAACGAATCTATTAACACATTATTATCTTATTTATTATTAAATTATTGATAATAAATTCAAATGTCACAAAAAAATTTATGGAAGATATAAGTATGGAATTTCACACCCAACTTACATTATGATATTTTATTGATAAATATCTTGTCATCTAGTACTGTCCTTTAATCAATTACGGGGTTTAGAATATCTTTCTAATGTTATAAAACATTTATTTCGTTTCATTACTTTGAAAATAAAATAGTACTATTTTTAATGAATATAATCGTATATAAAATTATATAAAATAAATAAAATTCTCAGCTCAATCATTTACATTAATTCAAAGATAAATTAAATACATGAATAAAATATTATAATTGAAAAATACACTATAAAAAATATGTGACACATATATTCACCGATCATTCACTAATATTGAATATAATTCGATTTTATTCATATTTCTATACAATAAACAATCGTATGTCGTATTATTCTATTTTATGCGTACAAAATCATAAATAAATATCAAAATCATGCCATCATTCGAAATAAACGTCAATCAGTTGAAAAAAAAATCATTCAATGTTCATTTTAATCGTATATTGTATTTAGTGAATTAAACGATCAAACTGAATACAACAGCTCGCAAATAAAGGTTAATCTCGTATTGAAATGTGAAACTAAAACAGAGTTAATTTTGTAACATTTTTTAATCTTTTTTAATTTTACGAAGTAAGCATCAAAATAAAAATTAATTAATGAATGCTGGAGTAAAGTATTTTAAAACAATTAAAATACGCACTTTTGTTTTCACTGATCAAAAATGTAATTTTTGAATTTATGAATAATAATAAAATGATTATGAATATGCCTACTTGAAGACAGTAAATCGGGTAAAGGTTTCAATAACTAACAAAAGCCTAATTTTTAATTCCTCTTATCGATATTTTCGCAAAGATTTAACACGAAAACAATAGTTTTAACATACAATAATATATTATTTACAATGTCAATTAAGGCCACATAAAAGAATGAACATTCACCAATATACTTTTTATAATTTTCTAATTTATTTTTGAAAGTATTATTTTTCAAATTATTTTAAAACCGAAACTACATTCCAGAATTTGTTTTCCAAATTCCTTATAAACTTTTCGATCCAATTTCATTTATCATTTCACTTAAATATTAGTTGAAATGTCTAATTAAATGAAATGTCTTAAATGTTAGATTGTGTAAATGTTATATGTGTAATTATTCTGTGAATTTCTTCAATATTGTTATTAATCGTTTTTGTAACATAAATTTTATTGAACAGAAAAAAAATATTATATAGACTCTTATACTATATTAAGCAATGAATTTAAACAAAATTTAGTGCATATAGAAAAAATAAGGATATGATATATAAACGTTCCTCGATTATAATAAAAAATACGATTCATGTGTGCTACATATTCCTAGTTTCACACAATTATTCAGTGTCTATATATTTTGGATCAGTGTAAAAGTTCTTATACGATTTGAAATTGAAACTAAGTCGATTATTTTTAGCAAAAAAACGCTTCTATTAATCAATTATATATTCACCATTGTTTTCTGCAATCAGTTTCCAACACTCAGGCAGCTGCTCGCTTCTTCATTCATAAAATCTGAGCGGTTTTTCAGCAAAAAGGCGGTGAAGTGGTTTTTGACTACTTCCGCGGTGTCCGATTTTTTACTGATTAAAATCTTCTGCAGCAACCGAAACAAATAATAATCTGAAAGTGCAATGTTCGGAGAATAGAGTTGATGCAATATGATTTCCCATTTTAACTGCTTCCGTTTTTGCAGTCAGTTTTGCTGTGTGTGGTTTTGCGTTGTCGTGATGGAAAATGATCTCCTTGCGATTATTCAAAATGGGACGTTTTTCTTCAATTGTTGCATTCAGTTTGGTTAGATGTTGATAGAATTTCTAGTTAATAATCATTTTACCCCGTGGGAGCAGCAGAAAATGAACAATACCTTTTCAATTCCACCAAACACACAGAAACACCTTCAGTGGATGCAAGCCAGCTTTAACGATTGGTTCTGCCCCTTCATTCACTTGTTTCTACGTTCGTCTGCATGGTATATTGTTATACAGGATCCATTTCTCATCACCAGCTACGGAAGGATCCAAAAACGTCCCTCTTTTGAAGCGTCCAAGCAATGAAACTGCCTAAGAGATGCGATCAAACATGTTTTTTCCGATAGAGTGCGGCACCCACGTATCGAGCTTTAAAGTAAACCCCAGCTTTTTTAAATGCCGAAATACAATCTATCTGCCAATTTTGAGTGTCTTGGCACCCTCTTTCATCGAAATTCGTGAGTTATTGTCAACTAACTCCACCATCGTCGTCGATGTCGAGAGCGAGGTTGATCTTCAAGGTTAAAATCGAAATTTAGCAAACCATTTCTTCACAGCTGGAAATGATGGTGCATGGTCCAAATAAACCTCCTGAATATTTTTCGTTACTGCACCAACGGTTACTCCTTTCCGAAACTAGTAAAACATAACATGACGAAAGTGTATTTTTTTGATATCCATTTTTATAATTTTTTTCTTACACACAAATCGAATAGGAACAAATAAATCTGATATTTAAATGACGTCTGTGACTGTCACCTTTAAAACGATATATAACATGAATACATTTCAATCACGAACCCTGCCATGCGGCAATCTTAACACCACCTATTGTATCGTATACGAAATTTTACATTGATCCAATATTTTAATGTGCAGTTCAAATATTTTAGCTAATGTACTATTAATTATTTTAGAAACTTTTTCTATGATTTTCATTAAAATATTACAGAACCCACTTAGTAGTTCTAAATGAACATTCAACTTAATATTATAATCTGTATTGCGAATTTTATCAAATCAATAAGAGATTCTTTCTTTCTTTAAATATGTTCAAACCAGACAACTCATTGTTCTTCGTTATTAAAATAATATTATTTTGTTCTAATTTCATACAAAAAATAATGTCTTGTTATTGAGTATATAGTTATGCTTGTTTTTTAAAAATATTAAATTGATATTTTTATATATAATTTAACATTTATTTTATGAACAAATCGATAAGAAAGTGAATTTCAATAAATATTTTGAGAAATAAAGATTTAATTTATAATCTGAATAAACTTTTTCATTTATAAAAAGCAAATTCTAATTAGATTCTAGCTTTTTACAAGAGAAAATAATAATATATAAATGATTCATTGAACTTTAGGTAACTAATTTATATATACATATAATGCACTTGATTGAAATAAATATAATTTCAACTTTCCAGTGTTGCATTTACTTTGAGTATGCATTAAATACAAGCATAAAGTATTCCTTTTATAAAACGTTACAATTAATTTATACGTCTGTTTCATGTATTAATTAATTTATCGTACACTCTATAATTTATCTATCCGACACATCCACGGGAATCATCTTTCAACGTTTACAACAGTTGAACATTAACGAAATTGCAAACTTTAATAGGGGGAAAAAAATACATTTTTCAGATACAGGTATGTGTCTGTGTATGACTGTATGTGTGTATATGTACATGTTTACGACATACTCGTACCATGATATGAATTCAGTGTGTGTACGTATGCGATCTTTTGTAGTTGGTAACGTGTTCTGTGAACGAACCGTACTGTAATCAAAGATTGGTATAAAATACTCGGAGATATTTTCTTCCTGCGTCTATTTTTACCGATACCTACTCTCCACCGTTGGTGACATATTACATACATGTGTGTGCACACAATATATATATATATATATATATATATATATATATATATATATATATATATACTTGTGTATGTGATTACGTCTCTTCTTTTCTAGCGAAGCAACGTCACTATTGGCTATTTCTAGTGTCGATTTGGACCAATAGGGATACATAAATCGACAACAATCAATGCTTCTCGTTTTCAGTATATATTTTTTATCTATACAGGTAAACATGGTGATAAATTTTTTGTGTCAGTACGTCTGTTGACATTAGTTTGTACTGGGTTTGTGCTAAATATTGTTTTCTTTTAGTCTAAAATGCGAAACAAAAACGTGTTCTTTGTGCACAATACCTAGTGCAATCAAAAACATATATATATATATATATATATATATATATATATATATATATATATATATATATATATATATATATATAGATGGATAGATAGATACTTTCTGAAAAAAAATTCTTAGATTCATTTCGTTTACTTTTCCCTGGTAGTTATAAATTTTGCAAAAATAATCGTTTGATCAAAGATATCCCTGATTAATTTAACACTTCACAAACCAAGAGTCAAAAATTTAACTTCGTAGCACAACAGTTTAATATTTGATAGATAAACATTTATAAAATATTATGATAAGTAAACGTGTCGATTTCAAATTTAACTGAAAAAATATAAAAAATACCATTCATTTATATTTCACGATACAATTTTTTAATTCACTTTTTGTGTAAGTTACAGCGTATACTTTCACAAATAAATTATTTTTTCATTTCACAAACCTGATCATAATTTTTTAATTAAAACTTTACAGTATTCTAAATGTCGTTCACATATGTGAATATAAACTTGCACATATTTAATAAACTTAATACAGTTGACAGGAGAGGCTCGTAGTGAAACCGTCATATTAGAGGGAACAAACACAATTTTTGAGGGGGCAAAATTTTTTTATGTCAAAATTGTTGGGAGTTACAGTGGAAACGTGCTCATAGAAACCATATTTTTGCGCGTAGAAACGTCAATCACTAATGTAACCACATTAGGAAGATTCTCCCAATGATTATCCATGATTTTCAAATCTCCCAAAATCGCAGATTTTGTTATGGGTTCAAACGGAGCAACCAGGGAGAAAATGCCTCCACTGCTCCACACCTAACTACGGGCCTGTGGCAGGATCACCATAACAGCCACTTATTTTTTTAAAAAAAAAACAATTACTGCAATAGTAAGATGAAAAGCAGTCATAAATAAATAAAAATATGTTGAAAATGTGTTAAAGGAAGGTAATTTAGGTGTAAGAAATACCGATATATATATATATATATATATATATATATATATATCTGTAGAAGATTATATTTTAAAATATTATATTCTTTGCGCATAAGCAACAATCGAAAATAAACAAAGCAGTGTAAATGATGAGCTTCGGTCAAGGCGTCCTGTTAAGTTTGACAATGATCCTCTAAAGATTCTTGTGGATTCAGACCCAAAACTAACAGTGGATCAGATTGAAAATGAGACTTAATTCATCCCATGGAACAGTATTTTGTTCCTAAAGGAGATAGGAAAAGTGTCCTAGTGGAAAGTGGGTACCACAGAGCCATCGAACTCCAATTGCCAGCAGTAAATAAACATCTGTTCTTCTCTTTTAACCCATTTTGAACACGATCCGTTTCTTCAGCGCATTATGACATGTAATGAGAAATGAATACTGTATCATAATTTCGTAAGAAAAAGAGAGTGGATAGATAAGGATAAGAATCCCTTACCAACAGCAAAGGAGGAATTGCATCCAAAAAAATACTTTTGTCTGTTTGGTGCTATATGTACGATGTCATCCACTTTAAAGTATTAAAACCAAATCAAACGATTAATTTAGATGTCTATTGTTAACAGCTTTCACGTTTAAACTAAACATTGATTGAAAAACGCCCGCGATTACTGAATGTCACAAAGGTTTTGTTCACCATGATAATACTAGACCACACACAGCACAGACAACACTACAAAAAATTAGAGATTTTAATTCGGTCCTACTGCTTTATCCTCATTATTCGTCAGATATTAACTCCAATGATTATCATTCATTTTTGGCTGTTCAGAGTTTTTTTATCGGGAAAAAATTAAACAATAAAGATGAAGTCGAAAAGAAATTTCGGATTTTTTCGCATTAAAACCAGAGTCCTTTTACATAAATGGAGTTAAAAAATTACCTGTAAGATGGCAACAAGTTATTGATAATGAATGAAAATATATCATCGATTAAAATAGTAAAATGTGTTTTATTTATAAGCACGAATTTTTGAATTGACCTGATAATAAAAATTCAGCTTTATCAGACGATAAGTGGACGTGCTAATCGGTCGACAAACATTTATTTGGGACTGCACAAGGTCAACCGTTTGAAATCAACTAAAATTTAAGACATATTTCCTATAGACATTATAAACAACTAAACTGTCGATCGACTTAAAGTTGTAATTAGTATGTTACCTACCCAATTATAATATTTTTTTTCTAATTACATTACAACATTCTATATAAATAACTATAACAATAATTTTAACAATTTAGTTCTTCTCTGAAAAAAATGAACAATTTTCCAATAATTTAAAATCAACCCATCTGTTATCATGAATTATTTAATTATAAACTTACGTATATATATATATATATATATATATATATATATATATACCGGTAAAGCGTACGAATATATATTCACTTAAAAATAAATAGAGAAGAAAATATCAAACGAATTCCCAGTATACTCGCTGAAAGTTTTTCTCTCGTGTACGTATATAGAATTTTAAATATTTTATGTATACATAAATACAGGAAACTGTAATAGCGTTTACGTTGCCGTTTATTTGGCGAACGTGGGACTTAATATTGACGCCGGGGCAAGCACCTGCGAGCGTTGTACAGTCAACATGAGCGAGTGTAAGATTTCACGGCAATGGCGGCCGACGAGACGCTGACGCCCTAGCGTTACCACCATCGATCTAATACCAGCATCCAGAATTAGATATAATTTTATTGTTCGAAATTGTAACTCCGATTTTAAAACAGTACGTGGTTCAAGATAATATTGTAAATTTCAAATAATGTTCTTAGAGTTGTAAAAAATTACAGATAAAATTTAAATATTATTTTTCAGTATATATTTTTTATTTCAAAGAAATCAACATGAATTGTATATTTTTTAAATAGTTTAAATCAATTTCATCATACGATTTGAGAAGCATTCTTCATATTTGTTTTGAAATGTTTATTTATGGCATCATTAATACATCATCAATAAATTTCTTTTTACCAGTTGATCACATATTAATCCAAAATAGCATTTCTATCATATTTACCATTAATTAATTTTTTCTCAAACATTTTCTGATATTAACATTTTAACGATCGGGCACGCCAATTGACGTCCTAAGATAAAATTAGCGTTATCTACAGGAACGCTTGATTGTTTCCCCAAATATCACACAAAAGTGAATTATTAAAATTTTATATGTATAAATTTTGTACCATAAAGTGTAATAGTATAAAAAACAAAGATATATGAGTATTTTCAAGAATATGTAATTTTAATAATGTTGAATAATGTAGAAATTATAATCAAAACCTCTTTAATATGTATTTAAATTTTCATATCAATATCTAAATTATTTCAAAATATACAAGAATTTGAAAAAAACGATCAATGTTTTTTCCCATTTTATAAAAATGCCCCCGGTAACAGATCACAGTTCATAGCAAAACTATCCGGTCGATAGAGTGTTAATTTTATATTATTAACAGATTTTTTGGTATAAGTATATATATATATATATATATATATATATATATATATATATATATATTATATATATATATATATATATATAATATATATATATATTATATATTATATATTATATATATATATATATATATAATATATAATATATATATATATATATAATATATAATATATATTATATATTATATATATATATTATACATATATATATATATATATTATATATATATACATATATATTATATATTATATATACATTATATATTATTTATACATTATATATATATATATATATATATATATATATATATATATATATATATATATATATTATACTATTTGAAACACATTACACATCAGGTGTGTAATACAGTATTTAGCCAAAAAGACATATAGCACACTGTGTTTACCATGATCATGAATTTATATTATAAATTAGTAGTAAAGAACTAGCCGTGGAGATAAGGTCGTTTTTAAAAAGAGTAAAAGTTGAAGGTGTGTATAAATAAAATTTATATTGGTTTCAAGCAAGACTCAAAAATGAGTAACCCATGACCAGGACCGTCAAGACTGTAAAAAATGAACAATGGCGGTGAAAGTGATGATTTTTTATTTCAAAGTAAAAGAAAAAAATCAAAAAATGATTAGAGAGGATAATGATAGTGATATGGAATGTGAAGACGATATAAATATAAATTTCGAAATAAGCGATAATGAATTTAGTGAAACAAGTGAAGAAACTGATTACAAAAGTGATATTGAAAGTGAAAATAGATTTGAAATTCAAAATTCTGTTGAATCTTTGAAACATAATGAATATATTGAAGGATGGATATATGAAAGTGATTTAGAAAAAAAATTATTTAGTATTTTGTACATAAATGTTGTTTTCTACTTTAATTATATATTTTTCTTCTTTTTTATGTGTACGACACATATGGTGCGTCACTGGTCTTTCATAATATAAAATGCTGAAAAGCGAATGACACACACAGTGTGTCATCAGATGATTTGTACGAAAAATATCTGCAATGTTAATTTCTCATCTTCCTAATATTTTCTCTTTTCTAAATTTTCAACATGAACAAAAAATTTTCCTTAGCTCTTGGAGATCTTATAAAAAATCTTTTGTTTCGAACGGGTTAAGGATAGAAATTAATTCGGTATATTTTGTATAGAAATTTTAGAATTTTTTCATGTTTTATGCATCACAATATCTTCTTCCTCCAAAGTTAAACAAATCACTCTCACGATCTCGACAGCATTTTTTTCAATTGAAATCCAAAAAGTATGCAGTGCCTAATTCCTGCTCTTCGGACGCTATTGTGTTTACTACTGCCTTGTGAGGCTATGCCAACTGCTTGGCAAAGATATATGGCGTTTTTAAATGTGAAATTTTACACTTTAAAATCCTATAATGATAAGAAAATATTTTAATTTAAAACAGAGATCACTGATTCAATGTAAAGGCACTGAATTAATTTTTAGACATAATATTTACTTCTTTGTTTGTGATTTTTTAAAATTCAATTTTCATTAAGAAAATATTTTTCAATTTCTAATAATGGCAAGCAAATTCCTGTTATTACTTATTATTAATTAATATTTAAATAAAATTATTCAATATTCAAAATCATAATTATCAGAATTATTTAAAATGTACGATTAATCAATTACAAATAATAAAATAACATCAAATAACTTAAAAAACAATAAATTATTAATTTTTGTAGATCTGCGACATAAAACTATCTGGACATAACATGGAAATAAAAATCTACCTGACTTAAAATGACCATTCGTCCATTTTTAATAAATTTAGAAAAATAATCATATTTATAAACCAATAAACTATCACTTCAATAATCCACTGTCATACAAGCTTTAAAAAAATATTTCATACGACACTGATATTCAAATTAAAAAGGTAATGTTTGGTTCATTTAAATACATTTGGATATGCTATTTTCAGTTTTCCCCAAAAAAAAATATTTTTTTATTTACATTTGCAAAGTTCTTTGCAATATCTGTTTAATTCCTCGGTAAAATTATAAACCACATTATTTAATAAAATAGTTTTATGCTATATCCAGATATGACTTATTACAGAGGCGAATCTAAGGGAAGGAGGCACAATGGTCCCTGGAATCCCTCTAAGCTTCTATATACACAGACAGATGAATGCAATCCCCTATCTCTACCCCATATACATACACAGAAAGATTAATGTAATCACGACTGAAATAATTCAAGAGATTTATAAAAAGAAAAGAAAACTGGATTTTATTCTTTAAATAATTTATTTTAATCACCTAATGAATTGTATTAGATCCACATTAAAAAAAAATATCCGTTCAAATCGACCCCCATTCCTTCCAAAAAAGATTAAATCTTGAGTGGGCCACTGATTTGTTATATTAGAAAAAGGAACAATTTCTATTTTCGGTATATAATGAGTTGATACATCTTTCATTTTATTCTTCTTTAATTGTTTCAGTCTCTAATTTAAAATTACTTAAAACCTGAAATTGCATCATTTTGTTACCGAAATGTATTCTCTTGGAAATATAAAATTATTAATTTAATACGAATACACTTTCTTCCATATTTTCACATTTGCTTTTTAATTCGGAAAGCAAATTATCTGGTAATATTTTTCAAATTTAACGTATCGATATTAATATCATCACAAAATTCTTCAATAGATTAATCAGAGAAATTATAATTCTGATAATAATATCTATCTAGATTTCTATTTTGTATTATTAAAATCTCTTTAACCACTTATTCATCCAAGCATACATATTTAGAAATATGAATAATATTTAAATTCACCTTTTAAAGAATCAATATCATAAAATATATTAAAGCAGATGAGTATATCATCAAAAACCAATCGTAATCCATAATCTAAGAAACTAAGAACTGAAAAAATGCCAGTTTATAAACTTGATAAAGTCTACAAAATTTTTCCTAAATAATTTTCATATGTTTATTTCTCTATACCTTTATAAAATTAAATCAATATATTTACTGATCATCAAAAAATTTTTGATTACCAAAAAAATATATTCCTCTTACAGATTCTATGCTAAGAACTTTTCTTTATAAAATTTTGTCGATATTGTAATCCTTTTCTCACAATTATAGATCTAAGTAACTTCATTGTAATATATACTTTACTAAACTATTACTAACACTGAATTAATAATTCTGTTTTTTTAAAAAAATAATTTAATTTTTACATTACTGATTTACTCTCAATTAATCTTCTTTGACAATCTGACAATACTATTTGGTAGAATCTATTTCTATATCGTTAATTGTAAAATATCTTCTTATTTCACAATTATAATTTTTGGTACTGTAAATAAATTCATTTTTAAAACTAAATTTTCACTTACCACAAACAATAATTTTATTTTACGATCAAAAATGTTCAAAAATTGATTACTGATTATTTTTATTATTGCTTATATGTAATTCGATAACGATTCTACCATCCTCAGAGTCTTAATAAAAATCTGTAAAGTATAAATAAAACTGTCATTTGATTGAAAATACAAAATTATTTTGTAAAAGAAAAAAGTACAATCTTTTAATTTTCTTTCTTATTAAAATAAGCATTTAAATTATAATCGACCATTAAAAAAACACACTTTTTTAAACAAAAAAAAATCACATATGACTAGTTACAAATACTCGAGTATATTAAATAATATTAATTTATTGTCAAAATATAAACCAATTTTCATAATTGTTTGTAATTAAATTGCCTCCAGGATTCTGATAACCATAAATAATGTACGTAGGCTGCGTCATGCCCACATACTTTTCTTTCATTTAAAAAATCGATAAATTACAATTGACAAGACATGTTTTCGATAGCTGATCATAGTCTTTGTTATTTATTAACGGTTTTTTTTTCAAATCCAAGTAACGAAATTAATACAAAACAAGTGTAGGCAGTGGAAATGTAAAAGATATTTAAAAGGTCAAATATGGGTGTTTTTATATAAATGTGGAACATATCTATACACCCATTCAAACGCACACATACACACACACACACACATATATATATATATATATATATATATATATATATATATATATATATGTCTATATATATATATTCATGTATCCAGTGCTGTAGATATTTTTTATGTCTTACTTAAAAAAACACTTTTGGCTCTCTTTATAAAAATTTCAAAAATTTAATTGTATTTTTTCGTTGCACCAAGAACATATTTCATTTATAATAACATCACTTTTTCATTATTATATAAAAAAAAATGTTAAGAAATTAATTTATTTTAATTTATTGATATTCGTTGATAATTTCTGATTGTATTTATTTTACTAAATCTTTGTTCTACTAAAAAAATTCAATTCTAGAACGTTAAGACTAAAATAAAAATATAAACAAGACCTTTTCTGAAATAAACTTCAATAAAATATTCTAGTATTTTCATTTGCTATACATTTTTCTTAATCTCTATTCTTATAAAATACTCTAATTTATTTTTATAAAATGTTATGTTAAATAACTTTAACTCCAAATGCATCATATTTAGAATCAATATCATCAGAGTAGAATTCACATAAAATCATACCTAATATAATTTCGTTGTCTTTTACATTCAGTAAAGATTTTTTTGTAAATTTAATGAACTATAACATATCTTTTCTCTAATTTCCATCTGATATCAGTATAGAGCATTTCGTATTTCATTCTGTATTAGCATTGTGACTTACTTTATACAAATTTTATCTTAAATAATTTAAATTATAACAAAAAAGACAATTATATTTTTTTCTTTATTGTTTATTTATGATTCTGTATATATATTTACAGAACTACTTTTTATTTTTTTTTCAAAGTTGCAATGATATGGTTTCTTGGTTCTCTTCTTCTATGCTTTCTCTATGATTTCTATTCTTTCTGAGATTCATATTACATTTTCAAAATCTCTGTTAAGCATTTTAATACCAACAAAAAACATTAGTTTGAAAATCAGATTGTGAATATTTTTCTCATACTTTATTAAGAAATATTTTTCAGTGTTTAGATTTTAGAGTCTAAACCCAACAAAAGCATCAGTTTTTTTTAAATTAGAATTTGTATAAGAAATTTGCCATTTTAATTCAGTGCATATATAAATTTTCAAAATTGAATAAGGAATAAATTCCAAGATGTGAGTTTTTGTAGCTATATCCGTTTTAATAAATTTCAGGACTCACATTAACATATACAGATACATTAACAATGTATACAATACACTTACAACATCTCAGATTAACATCATTTGCATGGGCTTGTTATTAGAAGCATTAATATGTGTTTTAAATACCATTTAATTAGTATTTTTGACATTTATTTATATCATTACGACTCTGAAAGAAAACCAAAAAGTAGTTCTGTAAATCTATATACGGATTCATAAATAAGCAATAAAAAAATTATAACTTCCTTTTTTGTTTATAATTTAAATTGTTTAAGATAAAATTTGTATAAAGCAAGTCACAATGGTAACTAATATTGCATTATCACTAATTATTTTGTTGTTAAAATTAGAAACAATAAGTTTTTTTACAAAAATAGTATCTTTCTCTCTGTCTCTCTCTCTCTCTCTCTCTCTCTATATATATATATATATATATATATATATATATATATATATAAAATCAAAATTTTCCAAAAAAATTTCGATGACTTATTTATTTATGACATCGATGTTTCATGGCATCCAAATATGTTTATCTTATATATAAAACAGCAACGTTACAATCTGTCTGCAATAATGATTATATGGACATAAATGAGTTTAAAAAAATATATTTATTGTTTTATTTGGCTACATATAGAACCTTATAATTGACAAGTGGGCTAGTGCAGCGAGCAAGGGGTAAAGTTCTCTAGGTTTTTTTAAAAAAGGTTTGATACTTAATCAAGTTTTTTTTTAAATATTTCACTTCAGCATTGATGGTTCCTTATTATTAAATGAACAAAAATTAAGTTTAACTCAATATTTATATAAAAAATAAACAAATATTCTATGTACAAAATTCAGAGTACACTCAAAAAGCTGTTACTTATTTTAGTTTTGTGAATTTATTGTATCATTACAAATTTTTATGAATAGAAGAAATTTTATTCTTTTACTGTAAAAACTATTCACAATTTATCAAATACAGTTGAAGAATTTAATCAACTAATAAATGGTTTCAGAAAAAACAAGTATTTGTAAATGTTTGAAAAGTTATATTTTTACATTACAAAAAATGCGATTCTATTCAAAAATTCATAAAAAAAATTAATGCCAGTCGTTTTATTTCATCACAAATCATAAGAATGTATAAAGAAAATAATTATGTTTTAAATAAAATAGGGGCGTACAACAGTTGTAATTCTTCCAAAAAATTAATAAATAAATTAGTCATTACATTTTAAGAGAATCAGAAGAATATCAAGATTAGTACGGAAAAATTCAGTCTCGATCTTGAAAAAAATTGCTATTGATCTATTGTTTATAGCGTATTAGAAACAATAAATCCGTACCGGATAAAATATTAGTTTGGTAGAAAAATAATTGCGATTTATGAGCTCAAGTTCATATAAATTTTTAATAATTTTATGTTTTAAATGGTCCAGAACTGTTGGATGTCTAACACTTTAGTTTTCTACAAGCTTTCCAATTGTTGTGAATGGTTTTGATTCAAATAACATCTTCAGTTGGTTGTTATGAACTGAAGAAGGACGCCCGCAACCTTCATAATCATCGAGACTCTCCTCCCAAACACGAAATTATTGGAACCACTATTGTACCGTATGTTCGTTAATAGTACCACACCAAAAGCACCGTTTAATTTACGAGCAGTTTCTATTTCTTTGTCATCCGTTTTGAACTCATAGAAAAGAATTCACAAAACATAAAGCGCAATTATTTTCCTACCAACCTAATATATATATATATATATATATATATATATATATATATAATATTGGTATAAATATTACTTTTAATGAAAAGATCTCAAAACTTAAAAAGAAATGTAATTTATAAATATATCTTTTTCAAAATTGTTTTTTTTTAAAAAAAAAAAACAAAACTTGTAATTATTAACACAAAATAAAACAGAAGCCGCAACTACTTTCCTACCAATCTAATGCTCAAGCATTTAATTAAAATATAAGATCGGTTTATATCCCAGAAACATGAATTATTGTATTTAAAATATAAATTAAAGATGGTTAATAAGATTATTGAACAACCATATAAATAAGTAATTTTAAAGAATTTTTAGAATTTTTAAAGAATTTTTAAATTAGACAAGACCTGAACGAAATATTTATGGTAATTCGAAAATAATATGTAAAAAAATTATATATATATATATATATATAATATTCCGCGAAATATATGTATAATTTTTGAAGGTGATTTCTTGGCTTGTTCTTCGGAAACATATTCTTAACATATAACTACATATATAAACAATGATCTTAACTTTAATAGAGCTACATGAATTTGAATTCCGAATTTATTAACTAATTAATTTACGAACTGAATTCCGAATTTATACTTATACTATTTCAAAAAAGTATCGCATTCTTAATTTATGTTGCAATCTTAAAAATTGAATAATGTTTATTTAATTGAGAATTTGAAAAACAGAAACATTGCGATTAATTCTTAACACATGAAACAGCATGAAACCACTGTACTAGTAGAATTTATTGAAGACATTCTTGTATTTTTCATTATTTTTATATACTTGAAATAAAATAATTGTGCAAGCTATTAAAATAAAAAAACAGCCACTTTTAATGAGTAATATCTTCATGACAATCAACGATTCAAATTTATATTATTTTTATGACAAAAAAAGTCATATATGGTAAATTTAAAATTTAACATTATTATTTTGTTATATTAAAAAATATTTTTCTTTACCCACATTAATATATTACTGAATTATATATATATATATATATATATATATATATATATATATATATATGATTGTATACGTTTATCAAAATTTTAAACAATATTTGTTAATTGAAAAACCGACAATTTCCTTAAATTGCTCTTTATCCGTTTGTATAAGATCCATGGTTTCAGCCACCTATCTATCACTCTCTTTATCCCCCTTGTAGCTTGACATCCGCGTAGGTCCACCTACGCAAGTAGACGCTTCTCTCTACATGACCTTTGGTACCGCTGAGGTCGATACGAAGCTGTGATTGGTTCTGCAACAGACACGAGCTTAATTAGATTGAGTCGTGTTTCGGAAAATACGCCTGGAATACGTGTGTGCTTTTTCCATAGACGTATGTATGTTTCAAGAGCGAATTCTAGATGAAATTCAGGTGCTTTTTTTGATCTATAGCACAATTATACGTTGAAATGGTTTATCTTGTTTATGTTTTATCATGAAATATCTTCAGAATGAATAAATTTATAGATTTTTGAAAGTATAAAATTACTCTGTAGAAATAGATTTTTAAATTGAATAAATTTGTGTTAAATCTTTTTTATTCTACTCTGTAGTCAAGGGTAGTGATATTTAATCAAATGAAAAGTATTCGTTGGAATTTGCTGTATATTTAAATATTAAATTACAGTTAAAAGAAAATTTATAAAAATACTTAAAAAGCTAAAGATAATATAATATTTCTTGCAAAAATTCATTTATTTACAGTAAATTAAACGTATATTTTTAAATGTAGGCATTTTTATTAGCCAATATATATATATATATATATATATATATATATATATATATATATAAATTTATATGTATGTATGTATATATATATATATGTATATATATGTATATATATATATATATATATATATATATATATATATAAAGACAAAAACAGATGATGTTCGGAATTATTTTACTACACTAAGTTTTATCTTTTTATCAATAAAATAGTAAATATTGTAGGA
Source organism: Acanthacorydalis orientalis (assembly GCA_034766995.1). Taxonomy (NCBI): domain Eukaryota; kingdom Metazoa; phylum Arthropoda; class Insecta; order Megaloptera; family Corydalidae; genus Acanthacorydalis; species Acanthacorydalis orientalis. The sequence continues at coordinate 5,224,030 of CM068317.1, read as the reverse complement.
ATTATTATTTTCTTTTTTTATTGTCGTGTATATAATTTAACCAATCACGATTATTCCACACATTAGAAAGTGTCATTTTCAAAATTACAATAATTATATATACATATATATATATATATATATATATATATATATATATATATATATATATATATATGTAGTTTGTGCTTATGTGTATATGAATATGGAGATTGTGTGTCTGAGTGTGGGTATGTGTGCAAGTGTTTGAGCTGGAAGATGTGTGTACAGTGTATATGTGTACTTTTGTTTTGGTAAGAAACTATATTTGAGAGTCAGCAAATTTATTTATAATAAAAATTTAATTGATACGTCCTATAACGTATGTTCTTCGGATATGTTAATAAATCAAATATTAACAGATACGTTATATATGTATATATATATATATATATATATATATATATATATATATATATATCATTCAAAGACATCGAACAACACAGAGAATTATGAAAAAAGACATGCTAGGAATAACAAGAAGAGTTAGGAAAAGAATAGAATGGATACAAAAACAGACAGAAGTCATAGATGTAATAAGAAAAGTAAAGAGTCTGAAATGGAAGTTGGTGAGACATAGTGAATCAAGAGAAGGTAACCAATGGATAACAGAAATTATTAACTGGGAACCAAAGAACATAAAAAGCACAAGAAAGGGACTAGTGAACATGTGGGATAAGAAAATTTTAGTGAAAATCAGCAGAAAACAGAGGCATTTCATCGTACAAAATGGAAAATCATGAAAGAGACCTTTATCTAGTAGTGTATTATCAGAGGGTGATGATGTTATATATATATATATATATATATATATATATATATATATATATATGTACTTATATATAATGATTGTAATTTAAAGGGTTAAAAAATTTTAGCGCGTTTAAAATATCAAGAGAACTGATTGAATTTAATGTATTCATAGTAAATTTGAGAATAAAGAAGCACAAATAAGGTCAATGTAAATTAGATTAGATTAAGATTGATCGAATATGTATTATAGTGAATCAAATTCCATTTATATTAATTTTATTATAATCACAACAGCCAGTTATTAAAAGTTCTAAGATGTTATTTCACTGGTCTTATCTTCATTTTTACTTTATCTTCATATTAACCAAATACACCATTATTTGACACAAAAACCGGTCATTCTATATTAAATCCAAAATTTCAGACATTATTCGTATATATATATATATATATATATATATATATATATATATATATATATATACTATTTATTACCATGTATACAAACATGTTAAAAAGAATATTATAATCAGAATTGAATAAACTTACATTTTTATTTACTTAAAAATTTTATAAACAACTTACAGAAATATATCTAATAGTTGCTAAAAAGTGTTTTATATTCAATGAATTGATTTTTTAAAATAAAAAGAAGTAATCTTATATTTAAGCGAATTTATAGTGTAATACTTTGGAAACTGACTAACTCTACTCATTTGTATATAGAAATAACTTGCAAATTTTTAAATACTGAATTAT